>CAWUFW010008922.1:600000-835748 GCA_963921515.1 Calotriton arnoldi
AGGGCATCACCACAAATTGATAATGCCCACTAGGGGTTGAGAATGCTGTTTTTGGCTTTGCAGCATCAGCTAGTCTGATCTGCCAGTAGCCAGCTGTCAAGTCAAATGTGCTTAGATACTTGGCTGAGGCCAAAGTGTCTATTAGCTCATCTGCCCTTGGTATTGGATGGGCATCAGTCCTAGTGACTGCATTGAGACCCCTGTAGTCCACACAAAACCTCATCTCTCTTTTTCCACCACTGGTGTGAGGTTTTGGCACAAGGACCACTGGACTAGCCCAAGGGCTATCTGAGGGTTCAATAACTCCCAAATCCAACATTTTCTGGACTTCAGTCCTGATACAGTCCCTGACATGGTCAGGTTGCCTATAAATCTTATTTTTAATAGGCAGACTGTCCCCAGTGTCCACTTCATGAGTGCACCAGGTGGTCTGACTGGGTGTCAGTGAAAACATGTGTCTAAACTGATTGAGCACCTGTCTACAATCAGTTTGCTGCTGGGTAGTGAGGCTGCCTGCCAAGGCTACACCATCTACTGACCCATCGTCAGGGTTCTGTGAGAGCAGGTCAGGGAGTGGGTCACTCTCTTCCTCCTGCCCTTCATCAGTAGCCATGAGCAAGCCCATGTCTGCCCTGTCCACATATGGTTTTAACCTGTTGACATGGAGAACCCTGTGGGGACTCCTGGGTGTTCCTAGGTCTACTAAGTAGGTAACCTCACCCTTCTGCTCAACAATGGTGTGGGGTCCACTCCATTTGTCTTGGAGAGCTGCTGGGGCCACTGGCTCCAACACCCACACCTTCTGTCCTGGCTGATAAACAGTCAGTACAGCCTTTTGGTCATGCCAGGCCTTTTGAAGTTCCTGGCTAGCCTCAAGGTTTTTAGTTGCCTTTTTCATATACTCAGCCATCCGGGAGCGGAGACCAAGTACGTAGTCCACTATGTCTTGCTTTGGGGGCTTGAGAGGTAACTCCCATCCTTCCTTCACCAAGCACAGTGGACCCCTGACAGGGTGGCCAAACAAAAGTTCAAAAGGGCTGTAGCCAACCCCTTTTGAGGCACCTCCCTGTATGCAAATAAAAGGCAGGGCAAGAGTATGTCCCATCTTCGCCTAAGCTTTTCTGGGAGCCCTTTAATCATGCCCTTCAAGGTTTTGTTGAATCTCTCAACTAAACCATTGCATTGTGGGTGATAGGGTGTGGTGAACTTGTAAGTCACTCCACACTCCTTCCACATTGCTTTTAAGTATCCAGACATAAAGTTAGCACCCCTGTCTGATACTACCTCCTTAGGAAAGCCCACTCTTGAGAAAATTCCCAGGAGGGCCCTTGCCACCACAGGTGCTGTAGTGGTCCTAAGGGGAATAGCCTCTGGGTACCTGGTGGCATGATCCACTACCACCAGGATAAACCTGTGCCCAGATGCTGTTTGGGGATCCATGGGACCAACAATGTCAATCCCCACCCTTTCAAAGGGAACCCCCACCACAGGTAGTGGTATCAGGGGGGCCTTTGTAGTGCCACCTGCCTTGCCACTGGCCTGGCAGGTTACACAGGAGCGACAAAACTCCTTGGTGTCTTCAGACATGTGGGGCCAGTGAAAGTGAGGGACAATTCTGTCCCAAGTCTTGTTCTGGCCCAGGTGACCTGCTAAGGGAATATCATGGGCTAGGGTCAATAGGAAGCCCCTGAACTTCAGAGGTATAACCAACCTCCTGGTAGCACCAGGCTTGGGGTCTCTACACTCTGAGTACAAGAGTCCATCATCCCAATACACAGTATGGGGACCACTAGCTTTCCCAGCAGCCTCAGCAGCAGCTTGCTGTCTGAGGGGTTCAAGAGAGGGGCAGCTCTGCTGCTCCTGGCTCAGATCTGCCCTGGAAGGTCCCCCTGTCCCCAAGAACTCAACCTGGTCAGGTTCAAGCTCCTCTGGGACAGTTCCTTCCTCAGGACTGAGATCATCCCCCTCAAGGGACTGATCTTCCTTCTGAGCCAAGGGGGAAGGCACTGCCTTTACCCTACTACTCCTCCTCTTGGAAGGCACTTGGTCCATTATTCCAGAATCCAAGGCCTGTTCAGTGCTAGACATTTTGGCTTGTGACCTGGTCACAGCAAACACATCTGCAGGGATCCCCAGCATTTCTGCATGGGTCCTGAGCTCCACTTCTGCCCAAGCTGAAGTTTCTAAGTCATTGCCAAGCAAGCATTCAACTGGTAGGTCTGCACTTACCACAACCTTCTTAAGGCCAGTTACCCCTCCCCAGGAGAAGTTAACAACTGCCAGAGTATGGTCTGTTCTGACATTGCTAGCATTGGTCACTTGGTACATCTCACCAAGTATAACTTGCCCAGGATTCACAAGGTCTTGTGTCACCATGGTGACACTTGCCCCTGTGTCCCTAAATGCCAAAGCCTCTCGTCCATTGATTAAAGGCTGTTGTCTGTACTTGCCCAGATTACTGGGACTCACAGAGGAGGTCACATCCATGCCTCCATCACAGACTAACACAGCCTGAGTGAGTTCTCTGACTAGGTCAGAGCCCATCTCAGTACCCAGGGTCAACCCTACTAAACCCTTGGCTGTAGTACTCCCACCACCAACTGTAACTGTACTAGGGGGAACAGGTGCCTTAGGGGCATTGGTGGGGGCTGGAGTCGAGTCTTTGGACTTGGTGCAATCACTGGTCCAGTGGGTCTTTTGCTTACAGACCTTGCACCATGGTTTTCTTTGGCCTTTCCCTTTGGTAGACTGTGAATCCCCACCTGAAGAAGATTTTTGGGGGCCTTGTGAAGACTTTTGATCTTTACCCTTCTCCCCACCCTTATCAGAGTTCTTAGAATCTTGCTTCTTAGGGTCACCACCTTGGTTCTGTACCTTCTGCCTCACCCTGGTTCTGACCCATTTGTCTGCCTTCTTTCCCAATTCTTGGGGAGAGGTCAGATCAGAGTCCACCAGGTACTGATGCAACAGCTGATTTTGACAGTTATTAAGAATCTGCTCCCTCATTATCAGATTGTACAATCCTGTGAAGTCACACACCTTACTGCCCATCAACCAGCCTTCCAGAGCCTTAGCAGAACAATCCACATAGTCTACCCAGTCTTGAGTCTGTGCTTTTTGGGCATCTCTGAACTTTAACCTGTATTGTTCAGTTGTTAGGCCAAACCCATCAATAAGAGCACTCTTCAAGACCTTGTAATTATCAGCATCCTCTTCTCTTACAGTGAGGAGCTTGTCTCTACCTTTGTCTGCAAAGGAGAGCCACAAGATTGCTGCCCACTGCTCCTGAGGGACCTTCTGTACTTTACAGGCCCTCTCTAGAGCAGTTATCCATTTGTGGATGTCATCCCCACTCTGGTAGGGAGGGACAATCTTGCTCAGGTTTCTATGGTCATAAGACCTTTCCCTATCTCTAGGGATATGGCTGCCACCATGGGACTCTAGTCCCAACTGTTTTCTCTCTCTAAGGAGATCTAGGGACTCCCTGTCTAGGGCCAATTGCTGTTTTCTGAGTTCAAGCTGAGCTTCCTCATACTGAATCAGCCTCTTTCTCCTCTCATGAGAGGATTCCCTCCTATGAGAGGAGACAGAGGTCCCTATTGAGGTGCCAGAGTGGTTAGACTCCTGAGAAGGAGATCTAGACCTTCTAGGCACACTCACAATCCTTCCTGGGGGGACAAAGTGGAGGTCATCCTGAGCCTCCTCCTCATCCACAGGAGGAATTGGGTTTTCCAGGTCAGGGTCATTGTCACCCTCCTGGTCAGTTCCAGAGGGGGGCTGGGGGTGTTGCTACCCCTGGCCCCATCCTCATCTTCTGCCCCACCCTCTGCACCTACCCCTTCAGTCCCTAAGGGCCTGTTGAGATCATCAGCCATTAACATCTCTCTCAGATGTTGGGTGGTGGGACTTTGGCCTGTCTTCAGTTTCCTCACATTGCATATTGCTCTCAATTCCAAGAATGGGAGTGTATCATACTTGGAGGGAAGAAGCCCATTGGCTTCTGGCAAGGACTCACTGGGTCCTGGCTTTGAAGACATCACTAGTGAGGTGTGGTGTATGCACTACCTACTCTAGTGTGGCCTACTAAACTCTCTTGAGTTGTAGAAAGGGTGTGCTATCCCTTGACACACAACTCTAAGTTCAGTAGAACTTACTGTATACTAAGCTTAATTTATATGTACCTTAGGTACCTTTAGTGGTTTTCAGTTGATCAATTCAATTGAGATTATCTGGTAAAACAATAGCAAGCTGGAATCCCACACGCTGCACACCAATGTGAGAAGTTGGCCTGGCATATGCTGTCCACTAATTATAGTGGGCACCTTGCACCAGTCCAAACAACCCCTTATTGGAGATAGGTTAAAGACAACCTTTATTGAAAGCTATCCTAGTGGTAGCTATGGAGAGCAGCCTTCAGGCTAAGTCTTGAAGGAATGTAAAGCAGCTTGTTTTACCAGTCTATAATCTCTTGAGTGACCAAATGAAAGAGCACCACACCAGGTATATATTCAAAATATATGTATTTATTACTAAACACACCCCTCTAGTCTCTTTATGAGGCTAGAGTTCGAAATACATAAGTTATAAGTTATTTAAACACAGTAATAGCACAAATACACGTTTGGGCCCTAGGGGCGTACCAAACCATATACCAATAAAGTGGTATAAGAACCACGACTGAGCTAGACACTAGGCCTAGAGCCTCTAGAAGTGCTTGGACCACAAGGAACCACCCAAGGTAGTGACACAGGGGACCCACGGGGGACGCGTGCAGTGTAGTAACACAGCCGCGAATCGCCGTTAACTTCTATGGAGAAAGTCGCGGTTTGGAAATTAAAGAAAAGGGACACTTAAGGAAGGACTTGGAGCAAACCCTTTGAGAACTAGGTCGTTCTAGAGTCTCTACCCACGGGAGCACCGGAGTACTCTTGTTACCTCACCCAGGGAAGCCGGGTGCATAGGTGCCTTTCGGGGTCGGGTTTCGTCGTCGATTTGAATGGCGATCTGCTGCAAAGTGCTGCTGGCGACCAAGTGAAAAGTGTCCGGGTGGATCCAAAGGTGGATCGGAGATCTGAAGAACCTGAAAGCAGAGGGGACAGAGTCTGGGTCACTAGCCAGTGACCAGGAAGGCGATGAGCAGATGCCCACCGATGTCGAGTGCTTCAGGTAGGTTGACGGTCGTCTTGACTCTTCAGCCACGAGGTCCAGGAGGCATTGTTGGCAACCAGGAGCAGGATTCGGGCTGGTACACGATGTCTGTCGAGTGCTAAGGTGTCGGCGACCGGATTGGACCCAACAAGCCTTGGCAACGGCAAGTCTTGATGAAGATAAAGATTGACGATTGTGCAGACCAGCAAGGTCTGAGGAACTCACCCAGCAAGGGTAAGTGAGGGCAAGCCTGGAGCAACCAGGGAGCCCAAGTACAAAAAGATTGGCCTTTGTGAAGGGCTACTAGCCAACGGGCTAGCGACCGCAAAGGAGCCTCAAGACGGTGCATGTGGAGCTGGCTCACAGGACACTCGTAGAGTGAAGGCCAGTGATCTTCGGTGCAGTTGGTGCTGGAGGCTAGGGCTACTCGGAGCCCAAAGCACGACTTCGTGAGAGACCCAGAAGAGGATGCACTTGCAAATGCGTGCGGTGTCCATGGGTCACGGTTTCACGTTACCCACGACAGCTACGGGCCTCAGCTTTGCTGGGGACTCAGGGCAGCCTCGGGGAAGTCTGGAAATCCACCTCTGGTGATGCAAAGACTTCGGCGTCCGACGGGAGCTTAGGCGATGCAGACCGGACAATTGCTTCTTTGGTGCCTGCCAAGCAGGGGAGTCACTCCTTGACCCCAAGGGAGATTCTTCTGTCCTCTAATCTTGTAGTAGAGCGTCGAAGGTCCAGGATTCTGTGTCAGAGTTTCGTCCAGGGATAATCTAAAGTCCTAAGGACTGGGTTCCTATACTTATACTAAGTTTAGGGGTTGGACTTACTCTGTGGCCCCACCTATGGGTGGGTCAGGGCAGAGGGGTGGCTACACCCCTTTCCCTTTGTCCAGTTCGCGCCAAAGCAGGGGCTGCAAGCCCCTGATCCGGTTTGAACTGGGGTATGCACTAGGGACACCAAATGTGCCCCCAGTGCAGGACTTCAAAGTACCCGAGGTGCTCCCGCCCATCCCCAATACACACTATCCTGTCTGGGGAGGTGGTCACACCTCCCTGGGACAGGAAACCTATTGTCCAGGCCTCCCCTGCCGGAGTTTCGGTCAGCAGCAGGAGGCCAGACTTGTGTCTGTGGCAGCAGCATCCATTTTGTGATGCCAGGGCTTTAGAAAGAAGTTACCGGTCAAGCCAGGGTTAACATGTCTCTCCCTCTAGAAGGGTGGAATGCTACCCCCGCCGCCAGAATTGGTGGTGGGGTAGTATTCCAAGATGTTTGACACCAAACACGACATGTTTCGGTGTAGCCATTCCAAAGTTAGCATTTAACGCGAGGTTATAATGCGCTTAAGCGTATATGGTCAGGCTGCACTACAAACAGCATCAGAGAAGGGTCTCCGAACGCTGCAGAGGGGCCCTGCTCATGCAGGGGCATCCTCTCACATAGGAACCACGCACTCTGCCTTCAGGATTGATAAGGCCTGCCATAGGAGTGACTTATAGGTTTATATGTGTGTATGTATATAGTGATATAGGTAGCCTATATCACAGTAAGGAGTGCATGCACCACCTTACCCAGGCTGCAGTAGCAGACCTGTGGTGTCAGTTTGGATGGCCTTCCAGGGGTGGCACAATACATGCTGCAGCCCCTGGTAGGCCTCTGAGGTACCTATGCCCTGGGTACATAGTATACCATATACTAGGGACTTATAAGGGCACTCCAGATTCCAATCAGAGATGTGCCTAAGGCACATGGAAACCATTTTAGAGAGGAAGCAGCTAGGCTGGGGTTCTGATTAGCAGGGCCCCAGCCAGACTAAGGTCGAAAAACAGTGAAGCATCAGCAAAAAGTGGGGGTACCCATGTGAAGCAGATCCTACTCTCCTACAGCCAGTCTTCCTTTTGCCCCTTTCTTGGCAACGGAAGGGGTTTCCAGCCACGTCAGCCCTATCCTAGCCACTGTCCCGCTCAGACTACCCAAGTCGTGCGTGGACGCGGTACATTCCGTCCTCGGAATGGAGGCCAGAAGTGGTCGGTCACACTGCCCCCAGCAGCCGCAGCCTCGAAGCACTCCTAGGCTGATTCTGCAGGACCACACTACTCCAGTGGGTGGGAGAATTCGTCATCATCTCCCCCGCTGGAGATCCATAACAACAGACAAGTGGGTCTTGCAGATCGTCCAGGAGGGCTATTCTCTTCCTTTCCTTTCTTTTCCTCCTACTTTCCGCCAACTCAGGAACGGCTGGTGGAGGATCATTTGAAGTTGCTCTAAGAGGAAGTTACAGCTCTTTTGGCCAAGGGAGCTATAGAAAGGGTCCCAGCTTCAGAAGTAGGTGGTGGCTGTTATTCCCGATACTTTCTGATTCTGAAGAAGAACAAGGGCTTAGGCCCATTTTAGATCTTTGGACCGTCAATCTCTTCCTCAAAAAGGAGAAATTAAAAATGCTCACATTGGCTCAGGTCTTGTCTGCCCTAGACCAAGGAGACTGGATGGTGGCGTTGGACTTCGAGGATGCATATTTTCACATTCCCATCCTGCCGGGCCACAGGCGTTACCTGCGGTTCAAGGTAGGCCACGAGCACTTTCAGTTTACCGTGCTCCCCTTCGGTCTTACCAGTGCCCCTCGGGTGTTCACCAAGGTGATGGTGGTGGTTGCAGCTCATCTGCACTGGTTAGGGGTTTCAGTCTTCCCCTACCTAGACGACTGGCTGTTGAAGGCTTCCTCGCCCCAGGCAGTCATCTCCCACCTTCAGACTACTAGGGCATGTCATCAGGAACTCCTGCCCCTTCCATCAGTGCCGTTGGGAGCCTGTCCGGCAGAACTCGTCCCTTGAGCAGCCTCTTCTCCTAGTTATCCCTCTCATCCAGCCACTGGGTCACATGCTGTAAGTGATCCGCATAGTAGAAAAGATTCAATCTAGGGGCCTTCAGTCCCCCCTCCTCATACTGCCGGTTCAGAGTGTCCAGAGCCACTCTAATGTGACGATCGGCCCAGTAGAGGGTCACCAGTATAGAGTTCAACTGCTTAAATACCTGAACAGGGATAGGGCACAACAAATTTTGGAGCATATATAAGCAACGCAGCAGCACTATCATCTTGGACACCACCAGTCTGCCCATCTAAGAGAGCGGCAGTTTGTTCCAAAAGGACACCGACTGCCTCAATGCTTCGACCGTCCTGTGCACATTGAGGTGCAATAATTAAGAGTGCTCAAGCGCCACCTGTACACCCAGGTATCGAAAATGTCCCGGCTCCCAGCGCAAGACAAGGAAATTGCTCCAATGGCAGGGTAGCCAAGCGGGCCAGTGGAAAGGGCAAAGATTTAAGTCTGTTAAGGCGTAGTCCCGAATAGGTACCGAAGTCCTCCATGAGCTGCAGCAGCCTAGGCATCGCCTCGCGAGGCAAGGCGACATAGAACAGGGCATCATCTGCATATAATGATATCACATGAAGCGTCCCCCTTGTCTGGATGCCTCACTTCTCAAGATCTCTCCGTGCCCAAATCGCCAAAGGCTCGATGGCCAGCGCGAAGAGCAGCGCGAAGAGCAGCGGCGAGAGCGGGCAACTCTGTTGCATGCCATGCTCCAGCATCCACCCCTCAGAATGACTCTGGCCCACATGAACCCAGGCGCACAGCACAGTATATAGGAGTTTGACCCAATGGCGGAACCGCGGACCAAAACCCGCCGCCCTCAGTACTTCCAGCAGGTACCCCCAATCGACAGTATCAAAAGCTCTTTCGAGGTCTATGAACACCAGGGCTAGTTCCTCGTCCCTGTGTTGTACCCTGTGCATGACATGGGTTAACCACTGTATGTTCATACAAGTATTACGATCGGGTATAAACCCACATTGGTCCTCATTGATCAAGTGGGGCATGTATGGAGGAAGACATTGCGCCAATACTTAGCACAATACTTTGACGTCCGAGTTAATCATGGTGAGCGGATGATAGGCAGCCAGGTCCCGGCTATCCCCCCTGGCTTTAAAAGCATACATATCTCCCCTTTCCGCATGGTTGGGGGCAAGAGTCCCCGCTCATACGCCTCCTCATACACCTGGAGTAGGGGCTGCGCTAGCCTCGCTGAGTAAGCTTGGTAAAATTCCAACGGAAATCCGTCCGCGCCTGGCACCTTAGCCCCAGACAGCGCCCTCAACGCCTCACAAACCTCTTCAACAGCCACCTGTGCTTCGAGCTCCCTTAACCCTGATGGCTGGAGGTGCGTTAGTAATAACCCCCATAAGAACGGTACATAGCGGTCTGTCATAAGGTTTCTGCACATACACAGAGCTATGCACAGGAAAATGGGACCCCGGAATACAGTGGTTTGCCACCATATACCGTAGCACCCAAAAACCCCAACCCAACTAGCTTAGCATCCCATTAGCACCCAAGTACTGATGTTTGGACAACCCAGAACACGGTATCTTTATCTCAGGACTCGCAGAAGCAAGAACACTCTTTCGTCACTCACTCGTACTTGTCCACAAGGTGCGTAGGAAGAGACACTGGATAGGTTAAAATGTTTATTCCAACTTACGTGCTCTAATGTACAGTACACATGTCAGTACTAATAGCATAATACATATGACTAATATAAGCAGCATGGTTACAATTCCATAGAATACAAACGGGGAAAGCATCTCAGAGCTCAGTGGATAAACGTATAAATAACATTACCACCCTCCCCTTACAGTAAGATAGTTTATTATAATAATAGAAGACCTCTGGGCTTTGACTAGCGAACCCCCATACCTCAGTCTCTAGATGCAGAATTACATCAGCAGGACATCATAGCTCTTCTCCCTGAAAGGGATTTCTCCAAGTGTATTAAGCGCTAGTAAACCACAGTATTAAAAGCATACCAAATTCTTCATGGCAATTGCACCTAATGTTATGTCTGGGTGCGCGAGACTGGCCATATCAGGAAGAACCAAAATACATTGTTATGCGACCTTGTACATGTTTGTGCAGACTGAGCCCAAAAAGGTGAACAACAGAAAATGCAGACAGTGCAAAAGAACTTGGCACGAGCAAAGGGCGAGGAAGGCCCGGCTCAGTGTAACGTGCGCAAAGAAAAGCAGCATGGCAGCCAGGCCTAGGCCAACATAACAAGGCAGGTAACAATCCACAAGACACCCTCCCCTGGACAGTCCAGCGGTCAGGACAGAGGAGAAACAGAGCCGTCGGAGCACAGGGAGCGCCCAAACGGCGAAGGGCAGGTCAATCCATGAAAGTGTAAGTGCAGAGAAAAGCCATACCCTCCAGGAGTTCATCATTGGCATTGTCAAAAAACACAGATGCCATCCAATCCATGAGATCAAAAGAGCAGGAATGCTCCTCAACCAAGGGAGCATCCAGAAGCAATGCGGGACAGCTTGCGTGATAATTGAAACAGCTTCGTTGTAGGAGATCCTGGGCAGCCGCCCAGATATCCCATTGCGCCAAAATCCCCAGTGCAGCCGCACGCGCCATACAGCCAGCAACGGAACAGTCCTGCTCATGGGCCTCTAAGGGACCCATCAACTGAACAAAATCCGGAACAGACAATGACGAATTGGAGAGGCAATAATCCAGAGTCCAGGTGAAAGGACAGCGGACACAAGTCATCACAGGTTGCACGCAAGTGAAATACGCAAAGCGGAATGAAAGAGTATATGACACACTCAGTGTCGCCAATGGCAAGACACCAAAACCGGCCAAAAGGCGCTCACGGAGCAGCTGGAGGCGTTCTGGATCGAGCAGGTCCCATCGGGGAGCAGCCATTGCGCAGAAAGCAAATTAAGAGTAAGACACCAGCCGCTAAAGCGAGGATCAATGGGAAACCGCCAAAGACACTGGAAAAAATAGAATGTATGAAAGCCGGGATGGCACCAAAAATAGTTTGGAAGGAGGACACCAAGCCCGACCCAACGACCTTAAAAAAGTGTACTAGGCCTTCAGTGTTAGATGCGTTAAAAATACGATGTATTAACTCCCCAAAATGTTGGGGAGATTAGTGTTTAAAAGGGCCTGTATTTCACTGTGGGTACTCGCCACCTGGAGAATGAATGTCTCCCGGGCGGACGTGAGCATAACTTCCTCGTTTAATAATAGTGCCTTTATTCTGCTCAGTCTATTGAAATCTGCTTCCATGGTAGGGATGGAAGGCCAAATAGAGATATCAACCTTGCCATGAGGGGAGGATAAAGCACATTTTTGCAGCAGACAACTCTGTGCGAAACTGTTACAATGTAAGGAATGCCAGCCTGCAGGCCACAACAGTTTTCGTTATTTAAAAGTAAATAACTACCATTGGAAAGGAGAGTGAAAGTAGGTGAAATAACAGGAGCAGGAATACCTTTCAGCACACAAGCAAGATTAGGAGAGGAAACGCTACATGAGCCATGCAATTTAATGTGTTTACAAATAAGCGAATGACCCATAGTCGAGTCACAAGACTCCCCCGTGAGAAAGATTTCCTTGCCGTCCCGAAGGCATTTATACATGAAAGGCAAGGACCAGAGTTCATGCAGGAAAGCACTGCCCAAGGGCCGGTAACGGCCCACAGGATAATGTTTCATGCACGAGTCAAATTCAAATAAGGAAAAAGGTAAAACGATAACCCCATGAACTAGCCACACAGCAGAATCAAGTTCTGCAACAGAGAACGGCAAAGGATCCATTTTTTCGATATGTAATAAAGTGTAAGTTGCATCTTTCATGGACATGAATTGCTGTTTGTCAGTTAAGTTAAAAGGTAGAAACAAGGCAGAGGTGTTCAAAAAATGCCAAGGCACTTTACCTAACTTAAGCGTTTGTAAAGTCCATGCAAACTGCATGACTGAGCGCAATTGATTCTGACCATGATATAACACAGAAACATCATCTTGTACAATATCGACAACAGAGGACACAATATTCTCTAACGTGTAAATGCGAGAAGACAGGGTATTAATACTATTGTCAACAACAGCAAGCACCTTTTCCAAATTTGCTTGATCTATTTCCCGAAGACGGGAAGCAGCTTCCATTTGTGATAGCTTCCAGAGTTCATTATATGTTTCATAAATGAACCTTTTAGGTCGGGGACCACGAGGTCCCAAAACAAAGTCGGACAGATCAATATTGCCTGAAAGGAGGGACAAATGTTGTTTAACAGAATCAAGGGACGAATGTTGCAGCCATTGTTTGCATAATTTACCAACAGAATATGTAGTGACAGTACGGGAATCAGTAAATCTCGGATCAGGCCTATCCTGTGTGTAACTAGCTCCTGAGTCGTGAAAACGCATTTGACATGCATTAGATGATATAGGCCATACCAACCAGGGTGACTGATCTAGCTCAGAAACATTATACGAATTATTCTGTAATAGAGCCTGTAGGGTCGTCAGGGACAGATTAAAACGTGAGCTATCATTGGGAAAACTCGACAGGGATGGAATTGAGGGCGAGTTCAATTGTTTAGTGGTAGCTAAGCCCCAACAAGTAGTTTGATAGATGGTAGCATTTAGGAACATAATTTGGGTAGGGATGAGGCAAGCACGATGCAACGCCTCGGTTCCCTGTACCTGCCATGGCTTGGAGCCCCAAATAGATTTCAAATCTATTGTATCCTCCCAGTACTCATAACCACCCACAGCTAGGGCACTTAAAAAGGAACCCGAATAAAGCAATTTGGTGTGTGTCAACATAATTTTCTGAGTTGATGTGGTATTAAGTCTAAAATAATAGGATGCAGGGTTCGATCGATTAAAATCAGTAAAATAATTAAACTTATTTCGAAGAGTTTGAGAGCTACCTGGCAAGGGGTTTGGACAATGTTCCCATTGGGTGTAGTTAACAAAACTACGCAGGGCACTTGGCTTATGGAGAAAATGATTACCCCAATGTTGGTAACAATACAAATCAGCATAATTCGCAGAATTCATATATAAATCCTCAGCATTAAAAGATGCATAATATTTTAAATCGGCAAACAATGCTTCAACGGCATGCACATCCCAATCATCAGAATGAATATTATTTTGTACTACATCACCCATTGAAACACGAAGGACATTAGGTACATTAATAATTTCCGTCGGACCATGGATTTGATAGTTCACCGCATCCCATACGATGCCATCAGCAACTGGGAAAGCTGAAATGTTCACAAATGTGTGGTCACGCTTCATGATGTGAGACGAGGAATGAGGAGCCAAAGTTCCAGAAACATAGTCTACAGCAGAGCGTTCAGGTAAATAGTGACCATTGATTAGTAGAAAAAACACTGTGACAAAGCCAATGGACATGAACAAAAAAATCAAGAAAAGTACCAACCAGATGTATGTCCAGGGTGGAATCAAAAAATTGTCTCTAAACCAGGATACAAAAATACTGAACTTGGATGGGACTTTTGAAGAGGTGGAATCCGAATCAAAGGAATAACGAGTCGGGCCAAGTGGCGTTGTTGGTTGATGTGCCACCGATTCTGATGCAGGATAAGTATACTCGTCCTCGTCGATATTGGTGGAGAGTTGGGGATCAATCGTAGTTTCAGGCAAAGTAGAGGATTCAGGCAAATCGACCATCTCAATTACAGCATCAGCGATCGTTCGTGCAGATGGACTATGAACATATGTCCGATAAATGGCAGGACAAGAGACCGCTGGTGTGACACTATTCAGGATCGGCCAGGCGCTGTAGCTTGACATTTTCCACTGAGATGTATCTGTTCTCCTTGCGACCAGGAAGCGGTGGTAAAATGACTGTACGTGTTCCCTTCAAGCCCAGAACTGGAACCGGTGCACGAAAAGAGGGGCCAAATTCTTTTTTGTTTTCAACCTTCTCTCGAACCAGTTCTCCAACTTTCGGAAGCCAGCCGGCTACCGGAATCTGCAACGCAGGATCTGTGGCTGAAGGCAAATGTGTAGTTGCAAGTTTGTCTCGGGCTTCTTGTAAGTCCTGTAACATAGCAGAATGGTTATCTACATCAAACTTGGCGGATTGCGCCGCGATGTCTGGACCCTCAAGGTCAGGCACAAACATTCTTATGCCAAAGAGCATTTCGTATGGGGTCCGCCCACCCGATTATTAAGTGCACGCTGAATGGTATACAAATGGGCCAGCCAGTTCCTGCCAGTACCTATAACCCTAGCTGTTAAGGATTGCTTTAAGTCACGGTTCATTCGTTCAACGATAGAGTTGCCCTCAGGCCTATACGGAGACGAAAATTTCACCCGCACCCCAAGCGAAGCCATTGCATCCTTGTAAGCCCTAGAGGCAAACGCTGGACCTTGGTCCGAATGGAAGGTGCCGCATGCGAAAATTCCCACAAAGACACGCAAATCCCTGATTACATTTCGGGCGTCAGCACTCCGTTGTGGCCAGACCCAGAGAAACCGTGTGCACGAGTCCACTGCCACTAAGATGTATTTATAGGCAGTGTCTGATGAGAATGGACCGCAGTGATCCAAGTAAACACACCCAAAGGGTCTGTTAGCAATGCAGAGCGGTGTTTGTGGTGGACGTGTTACCGTGGAAGGCTTAATCTGTTGACAAACGTCGCAAGAAAGCACAAAAGCACGGGTGTCTTTATACAATCCACGCCACCAATAACGCTGCTGCAAGATGGAAACCGTAGCTGATACACCTGCATGAGCAGAAGCCATGCCTTCGTGTGCAGCTGATATCAAGGCACTCCTGCGGTCCGCGTTGGGGATCAGCCGATCTCCAACGTCAGGTATAGTTACATAAGGAACCTGATCGGGACTTAATGTGTAAGAATACTTGGAAGGGAAACCTGTAGGGTAATTATTACCTTCCTTGGTTGCAGCAATAGCTGCTAATATAACAGGGTCTATTTTAGACATGGACCTGGTAACCGCTGCTACTGAACACGTGACTACTGCTGAACGGGCAGCTTCATCTGCCAGATCGTTACCAATAGCGTGTGCGCCCACCCGCTGATGGCCTAAGGTGTGAACCACCTGTGTGAGAGGCAGACGTTGTTGCAATTCTGCCACTCGAACCCAAAGCATTTTATGCTTAATTGTGCTCCCTTTTGCGTCCTTGTAGTCGTTTTTCGACCAGAAAAACAGATTGTCATTGTAAGATTGTACACAGTAAAAAGAATCACATACAATAAGAGTGGTCTCATCCTGTGAAGCGAACTCAAGCGCAAGTAGCAATGCATGCAGCTCGGCCAATTGTGCGGTACTATCTCCAAGTGTGCGAGTATGCACTACAGAGGATTTGAACTTTCCATCTACAAAGGAACCCGCAACAATTGCACATGCAGCTGAATAAGCGTGCTTGGACCCAGTGGCCGGTTGCGCCGAACCATCGGTATAGATCACACATTTGTAATCCTCAAGCGGTAGTAAAAACAAAGGAGGAGGATGAACGAATTCATACTGCAAAAACTCCTGAGTCTGAAGAGAAGAATCGAAAATAAAGGTGACGTCTGATGACGTCAAAGATGTAGCCCATTGTATCCAACGGGGATGCATTGCTTTAGAGTTCGGTACACTTGCCTTTGTTACTGCCTCTAGGGCAGGACAGGGTGTTACCACCAGAATCCGCTTTCCCTGTGCCAGTGCGCGTTCCTTCAGAATCGCCATTTGCACTGCAGTTAGAACTTTTTCAACAGATGTAAAGCGCAATTCAGCGGAAGTGTACAGATGTGACTTGTATGCGATGGGTACTGTATCACCTTCATTAAAGGTTAAGTATGTGAATCCCACCGCCCCGGAATTATTCTAATCACCAGGTTTGTGTGGTTATCACGAGTCAAAAGATATTTAGACTCCAAAAGGTCTGTCTGCAAAGACTGCAGAATTGAGGTATGCTCAGGCAGCCAGCAAGACCTTGAATAAGTAGGTTGTATCAAAGCATACAAAGGCTTGATACGCTGGGCATATTCGGGAATGTAAGTACGCCCGAAATTCAAGAAACCCAGCAAAGACTGAAGTTTCTTCAGAGTATTTGGGGGGCACAAATGTGCACATTTTTCCAAGAAATGGGGGGCTAAGCCCTTACCTTCGTTGTTGAGCTCATAGCCCAAGAACAGAACGGTAAATTCAGCAATGTGTGACTTAGCAAAGTTAAATTTGTAACCCTGCTCCGCAAATTCAAGAATAATGCGGTCCACACGGGACAGATGCAGAAATAATTCGTCGTCTGTCAAATAAATGTCATCTACGTACGAACATGCATCTTGATCAATGTCATTTAACAAAGAAACAACACGGGCGGCGAATATACCCGGACTATTTTTGTAGCCCATGGGTAAACGCCGGAACTGGAATAATTTACCACCGGAAGTGAATGCGGTCCATTGACCACTCTCCGGGGCTAGGTTGTGCGTGTAGAAACCGTTTGAAAGGTCAAGTGTCGTTTTGTATTTTTTACGAACAAGACTGTCTACAAGCGCAGAACTGTGTGTATTTTGCACCGCAAAGTTCCGACAATGAGTATTTAAATGCCGGTAATCCAAAACTAAGCGGTACGATCCATCGGGTTTAGAAACCACGAAAAGGGGATTGTTCATAGGTGATACGCATGGTTCAATTACTCCCTGATATTCCAACTGTGTCAGAATTTCGGAGACGGGGCCTTTTGCCTGCCGTTTGATGGGATATTGGGGTTGTGGCTGCGGTAGTGACCGCAAAGGTATTGCATGAGGAGGTGATTCTTCATCCCATCCCACATGGTTGCGGTATAACGCTGGTGCCAGGTACACTGCCCACTCAGCTGCAAGTGCTTCAGCTTTGTCTTTTGGGACATGCCTTGAAAAGCTTGGAAGGATTACCTCCTCTCCTTTATGTGCAGCTAAAACGAATGGGGGTGGCCAATCCACCTCTGCTAACAAAATGTCATATGAAGAGGTTAGATTTTCCCAAAAAATCCCTTTTATTTCACGCGGTATATCACCTTCAATTTGTATGACTATGTTGTAAAGTCTGTCAGGGGGTGCCACTCTCGTGTCAGCTGTCTCTACAGTAACGAATGTTTCAGTTGCTGTCGCCTCCATATGAGGACGTAGCGCCTCCCGCACTATGGTAACTTCCGCGGCGCTGTCTAGGAGGGTCACTGCCCACGTCCAATTCTGGAGTCTCGTTCTCACGGTCTGAGGCATATTTCGCTGTGACAGCGGCAACCTTTTTCTTCTGAAATTGCGGTCGAGGAAGATGAAAGTCTTCTGCTTTACCTCTGACTTGTTGTCGAGGTTGGTCTCGCTCCTGGGGAGCCTCTCGGCCCCTTCCTCTATCTTGCCGTCCTCCTCCACCAGCCTGTGACGACGTCTGGGCCTGTGAAGAACGAGGAGAACGCGTATCAGAGCTCTGAAACCTTTCTGGTGATTTAATCCTTGACCTATCACGTAAATCATAAGTACGTTCAGAGGAAACCGAAACTGGGGAAGCTCCTCTCGACCCCGGCTTCTTTTGTTGCTTACCCTGTTTTTTCTGTCTCCAACTCTTTTTAGTGAAGACTGGTCTATCATCTTTCTCAGATGCACTTTTTGTTTGTGTAACTTGTGTTTGCGATTGAGTTTGCATTTTTACAAAAGGCTTGTTGCCCAGGCTATTTCTTCCAATTGTTTTATAAGCCCAAGCAATAATTTTCGGTAATTCGCGAGGCCTGTCCAACTCTGGGACCAAAGCCAAAGCATTCGCTACTTGAAAGTTCATAGCATCGCCCTTGACATTTCCAAGGATCAGCTCAGCTACTACATCAAACACTCCCACTAGTCTCATCCCTAATTCCACAGCCGCTTCAGGGCCATGTTCATCCTGTACTTTTTTAATTACAGAGGGTAGAACCGTCATGGAAGGAGTTCCAAAACATTTTGAATAAACTGCTGCGAATACCTTACCCCAGTTTTCACATGATGTCAAATCGGGGATTATGTCTTTTGGCAAACTTATCGTGAGGATGCGGTGTTTATCTACTGGGGATGTATGTGGAAACACTGCTTCTATCTGATCGAACTTTTCTGCAAGCCAGTAAGGATAGTCGTCCTTATTTTGTGGACGTTTGCCCATCACAGAATTTACCATGACAGGACTTATGGTCACTCCAGCTGCAATAGCTGGTTGGCCTGCGACTACAGGAGCAGCTCCATGGAGGCTACCTGTAACATATGTCACTAGGGCTCGATGCACTCGTACCAATTCGGTATGCATAGTGCGCAGTTCCGCAAGCGGTAATGCCAGATAATTTGGATGCGGGGTATACCCGGCCAATACAGGCCAAGTGGCCCCCTGAATTGATAAGGGGCCTAAACGAACTGCGGTAGTTGGTTGTGGTAGGGCGCCATTGAACCAAACACGGTGCTGCCAAGCCGTGAGAGGCACTTCAAGAGCAGTATAGGGTCGATAGGCAGCAGGAACTAGCGGTGGGTTTATATTCATGAAACAGCTTATCACCTGCATCCACCGCTTCAAAAGTGATCCAAGTGTAAAACACTTCAAAGTGATAAGCCGCATCGGCTTGAACCACAAAGACCAACTCGACCCCTGCATCGGGCACTCCATACACAGCTAAGTGGTCTCGGAGTGCTCCTCGACTATGTGCAGCAATCGCCACACCAGCCATGACTAAACAACTATATTCGACAACCTATCAGGGAGCACAAAAATGGGTCTGTTAACTAACCTTTTTTAATAACATCAAGCTTGAAAGAACCTATAAAACATTCAATATAGGAGGTATCACCGTCACTTACGCCTCCGGAAGCGTACGCGAGGGGTTTGTGGACAAGCACAAGTACTACTCAAGCGTCTCGCAGATAAGCTGCCCCACGGTGGTCGCGCCATGTCATAAGGTTTCTGCACATACACAGAGCTATGCACAGGAAAATGGGACCCCGGAATACAGTGGTTTGCCACCATATACCGTAGCACCCAAAAACCCCAACCCAACTAGCTTAGCATCCCATTAGCACCCAAGTACTGATGTTTGGACAACCCAGAACACGGTATCTTTATCTCAGGACTCGCAGAAGCAAGAACACTCTTTCGTCACTCACTCGTACTTGTCCACAAGGTGCGTAGGAAGAGACACTGGATAGGTTAAAATGTTTATTCCAACTTACGTGCTCTAATGTACAGTACACGTGTCAGTACTAATAGCATAATACATATGACTAATATAAGCAGCATGGTTACAATTCCATAGAATACAAACGGGGAAAGCATCTCAGAGCTCAGTGGATAAACGTATAAATAACATTACCACCCTCCCCTTACAGTAAGATAGTTTATTATAATAATAGAAGACCTCTGGGCTTTGACTAGCGAACCCCCATACCTCAGTCTCTAGATGCAGAATTACATCAGCAGGACATCATAGCTCTTCTCCCTGAAAGGGATTTCTCCAAGTGTATTAAGCGCTAGTAAACCACAGTATTAAAAGCATACCAAATTCTTCATGGCAATTGCACCTAATGTTATGTCTGGGTGCGCGAGACTGGCCATATCAGGAAGAACCAAAATACATTGTTATGCGACCTTGTACATGTTTGTGCAGACTGAGCCCAAAAAGGTGAACAACAGAAAATGCAGACAGTGCAAAAGAACTTGGCACGAGCAAAGGGCGAGGGAGGCCCGGCTCAGTGTAACGTGCGCAAAGAAAAGCAGCATGGCAGCCAGGCCTAGGCCAACATAACAAGGCAGGTAACAATCCACAAGACAGGTCAGCACGAACCACCGGGTCTGCCGTATATACTTTCTGCAAGTGCTGTCTGAACACTTCCAAGATATCTCCCTGGTGTGTGCTAAGCCCCCTGCCTCATCGGTCAAGCAGGTCTTCAGGGGTATCGTCTGCTCCTTCCACAAAATCCAGGCCAGCAGTCGCCCAGATTTATCTCCCTCGACATGGAGATGTTGGCGGTACCGGCAAAGTGTGTATTTATCCAGTCTGTCCCATAAGTCTCTCATTCGTGTGCACAGCGTCGTCTCACGGTCACCAGCAGCCAGGTAAGCTCAATCCCCCGCCTGAACCTCCGCCAGAGCGCTCTCCTCCTTCCTCATTTCCCGCAGCAGCTGACGGCGGACCCGCACGTCAATCTCATACCCACTCCCCGCATCACAGCCTTCATCGCCTCCCGCTCCGTAGCTCTACTAAATATCCCCTCACAAATAAAGTCGCTCACAGTGATAGGCTCAAAGGCATGGAATAAACTTCCTCTACAGCTCCGCCAGATTACATCCGAGTCCCACTTTAGGAAGGCCCTAAAAACCTGGATTTTCAGTGCATCAGACACTCTCTGCAAGACTCTGATCTGACTCCTCTTTCTTACCGTTAGCAGTTAACCAATTTTTGCCTCCTTCTCTGGGTTCCGCTTAGCGCTATGATGCTCCTCGGAGTGACAGTTGCGCTCTACAAATGAGCTATTACATTACATTACATATACTCTGTTAGTGCCTGAGATAGGGCCTCCCTTCCCACCTACCTAGTAGTTTAGCATGTCTGGGGGCAGTTTCCACCGTCGAGGACCCCGAATGGGGACATTCCACTGTACTGCACATCTCACCGGAACATGATCCGACAGAAATCAGGCCAAACGAGTCACCTCTGCCTCCGGAAAGGCGGGCGTTCCTGTCACCAACACCCTGTCCAGCCTGCTATGCGTGTTATGGGTAGGGGAATAACATGCAAACAGCTTTTGGGTCGGGTGCCTTTCGTGCCAGGCATCCCGTAGGTTCGGCTCTCTCATGACTTCGCGGATCTTTTGTGTCATCTGTGATTTAGTTCCTCGTTTAGGAGGGTGGCTATCCAGGTCGGGGTCTAACACACAGTTAAAGTCCCCCATCCACAATAGTGGTGCATCTAATTCTGGGCCTATTAAATCCTGCATGGATTGAAAAAACGTAGGGTCATCCATGATTGGGGCGTATGTGTTTTAGATAAGGATGTCCCAGCCATCCAACGTACCCCGCAGGAACATGTAGCGGCCATTCACATCTGCCTCCATGTATGCAAGGGTAATCTGCTAGAGACTTCTAGCTGCAGATTCCTTATCTTTGAATTTCCCAGGCGTCAGGCTGGATCCGGAAATTTTGCTGAGCAATACCCCTTGCGCACGACTTCGGGTGGCTCCATTCGGCTCCGCGTGACGTCGTTGGCGGCGGTTATGACGTCGCGGTGCCTACATAGGTGGCCCCCAGGCGCACGGACATCAGTTCTTTTCTTTCCACGCCAGTTAAGCGCCGATCCGGGAAGAGCTACCCCTCTGCAGCTTTTTGGCAGGCTTTTTTCTCACCTCTTGTTGACATTTTTTAGTACGACTTCGTGTGCGAGGGATGTCTGGTAGGAAGACAGGTTTTAAACCATGTGCGACTTGTTCCCGCATGATGTCGGTTACCGATCCCCACCGCGTATGTCTGTAGTGTCTTGAACGCGACCACGATTCGAAGTCGTGTTCAGACTGAGGGAGCGGGCGATGAAGCTGCTCGCGGCCCGGCAGTCGACACCGTTAAGCAAGACTCAGAGGAGGTCACGGTCCCGTTCTAAGAAGAGGAGGTCGCGGGACCGCTCACAGAGCCCTAAGTCCTCTTCCTCCCATTCGAGGTCATCTGGACACTCGGGGAAGAGGCATAAGAAGAAGAAGAAGTCCAAGCGGACTTCGACTTCACCTCAACTGGCGTCCGTCGTCGAGAGAGGTAAGGAGCACCGACGCTCTAGGCACGGTTCTGTGGAGCCGGAGCCTGAGTCGACTTCGCACCTCCCTCCCTTTCCGGGAGCCGGAGCGACTCCCGCTCAAATTAAAGGTTTTTACGAGGCCATGCGCCGCGTATTTAGCGGAACGACCCCGTTGGTGAGCCCTTGGGCCCTGCGGGATCGGATGAGGCCCCATCGGGTTCAACGCCGTTGGCTTCGGCCACGGCGCCGGTGGGGCCTCAGGGATCCGATCCGGTTCGACGCGGGTCGTGCCAACGCGACCTTCCCCGGCGTCGAACCCGAAGTCGGTGCCTGCAACATCGCCGATGCCCGTCGGTGGCGCAAGCCCCATCCTCATCCCCGATGACACGGAGCCGGAACGGCATCGAGCGACGCCGATTCAGACGTCAACAGAACCCTATGTTGTCGCCTGAGCAGTTTGTGGACGTGCTGGGCTCAGGAGAGGAATGGGAGGAGTCTGGAGACCCATTAGAGAACCAGGATGTCTCTGAGGAGACTATGGACTGGTATGGAGAACTTGGGGAAGCCAGTGGTCTGGATACTTCCCCAGACACTGGCATGCTCTCTCCACCTACAGTGGCTACGGAGGAGGGGGCGTCTTATGCCATGGTGGTTAAGAGGGCAGCTGAGGTCTTTGGACTGGAGCTGCCCTCAGTGCAGGTCAGGACTAATCTCCTGACCGAAGTGCTTCAATCTGGGACTTCCACCTCTGAACCCCTATTGCCCTTTAATGAGGCACTTAGGGGGCGTGGCCAAGATGGCGACCGCATAAGACGTGCTTTGCGATTGCTCCGGCCCGCCGAGGATTAAAGCCTACATTATAGCACCCCATCTTGAGCTTTGGCGAGCGGCGGACCCCGGTGGTGACCGACTGACCTGGGTAGACGCCTCCGGTGGACCCGACTGATCGCTGCGGTCCCGCTGCACGCCGTGCGGAGCCGCGGGCCTGCTGCACACGTGGTGTGGCCCGGAGATTATAGGCCGCGGCTCGGGGCTGCCTGGATCCTGGGTCGGATCCTTCCGTAGTGCCCAGCGGACATTCAGGGACCTTTCTGCCTGGACTTCTGCCCCTCGTGGGCCTAAGGTACCTCCCGTGCCATTGCGCTGCCTCCCCGGGTGCCCCCGCGGCGGCCTCCCAGACGTAGCATCCTGCCGCCGGCGCCTTGCTTCCCCCGGGGAGTTTACCTGGCCCTGAGCTCTGCCGGTGTGGGAGTGGCGCGGGGGGCAGCTTCGATGGGCCCGGGGAGTGGATGGTACACTCCCTCTGTCGCCTGGGCTGCTTAACGCGGGTCCGCTTCGGGGCGGGGATTGGCGCCCGCGACCCGCGCACCGCGTCTGCTGGGAGGCGAGTGCGCCCGCCATTTTGCTGCGGCCCCGGTGGGGTCGTGCCCTGCGCCTGAGTCCATCTGGTAGCGGCGCGGCCCGCGCAGGGCGCGGCGGCCCTCCCTTTCCTCCGAGGTGTGCCTACCCTCCTGTGGATCCATTTCGGGGCCGGTTCGAGGCCCGCGGACTGCCGATTGGCGAAGCGGCAGGGGCGCCCGCCACTGATCTGGTCTCTGCTCGGGGTGTGACGTTCCCCCAGGCCCCCTGCTCGGCGGTGCGGTCTTGTCCCGTTGGTGGCCTCCCCCCTACACGGCCCGACCGCCTCTGCACAAACGGAGCCCTTGAAGGTGGCTTTGAGTTTTCCTCTCTACCACACCCCCGGACCCAGTGGGGAAGGGGGGCTATCTGCTCCCTGTGTCCACAGTTAGGTCTCCTGCCATTGGCGATTGCCCTGACACGGTTGACCCATCCGGGGGGGGGGTGGGCCCCCCTCCGAGTCACGTCTGCCAATCGTGACCTCCTGGCTACTGGGCACCGCAATAGATTCAAGCGACGCCGTTGACCTTGGGACAACACGGGGGACCTGGGCCCTGCCCACTCATGTGCCTGCCTACTGTACAACCTACTTCATCTCGCAGGCCTACAGGCATGGTACGCAAGCCCCTCCAGCAAGACTGATCCCCGGGCCGGGAGCGTGCTCGCCTAGGTGGTGCAGGTTTTGTTCAGCTGACCCCGGCACTCGGCTCACCCGTCACTGGCAGCACGGTACGGCCTGCGGCTCCGCTCGGTGGTGGAGTCCCCCCCCCGTCGAGCCTCCTGGGCAGCGGACCGCCATGGCGGCAGGACGACCGAGAAAGGACCGTTCGGTCAGGGACATGCTCCAGGCCAAGGTGGTTGGTCAGGGCCCGGAGCTGACTGTGGGGACGGCGGAGGGAGCGGACGCGCCGGCCACAAAGGCCTTTATGACCTCGCTCTTTACAGCACTCAAGGAGGTCCTCCAGGAGCTCAAGGCCCAGCTGGCGGTGGACCTCCGCGAGGTTCGCCGCGACGTCTCAGAGATAGGCGACAGAGTTGCGACCCTCGAGGAGCACGAAAATGGCCGCGACGAGGAAGTTGAGGGGTTGCAGCAGGAAATTATTCTTCTCAAAGAACAGCACCTCCAACTACAGGGACAGGCGGAGGACCTTGAGAACCGCTCCCGCCGCAACAATGTTCACATCCGTGGAGTGAAGCAGGGAGCGGAGGAAGGCGACATTGGTGGCTTTGTACAAGCTCTGTTCCGTCATATCCTAGGCCCGGAACATACCACCAAGATTCAAGTTGATAGAGTGCATCGAGTGGGCCCCCCCCGCCGTGATGCAGCGCCGCCCCCGGACATCCTGGCGTGTGTCCACACCTTTCAACTGAAGGAGCTTATTCTCCGCAAAGCTAGAGACTCACACCCCTTCCAATTTCGTGGCCTTGCTCCGACACTCTATCAGGACCTCTCTGCAGTCACCCTGTTCAAAAGGCGAGAGTTCAGGCACATTACACAACCCCTGAGGGAAAAGGGGATTCTCTATGCATGGGGGCATCCCTTCCGTATCATCTTTAAATTTGAGGGGAAACTGCGCCAGTTACGATCTCTCCAAGAAGCCTCAGATCTCTTGGGCCTCCTACCTCCAGCCACGTCTCGCCCACTGAAATCTCCTACGCCCCGCGGTGACAGGCCGGATCGTTGGCACACAGTGGGCAGGTCTTCCCCACCGTCTCGTGGACCGGATGCAGCCGCTCAAGCAAAGGAGAGGGAAAATGTCCTGGCCTCACTGACAAACAGTCCAGCTAATACCTCCCCTGCCTGACTCTCTGATATCGCACGATGATGGGTCCTCTCTCTCGTGCGGGCCGGGGGATCGGCACTTCTCCACTTCCATGGACTTGGTTCGCCACCACGTCCTCGAATTGTGCCCTTTTGACGGACATGAGTCACTCCCGTGCTGTTGCGGGTCATATTCCTGTTTGACAGTGATTTTACTGCTGTTTATTTTTTGGGGTTTTGTTATCTGTTTTGGGGTAGGGTGGGTCGTCTCCTCAGTGAGTTCCTTGGTCACTCATACACAAGGGACCCGTGCAAGTTTGTTTATCCTCCGCTACCATGTCTTTGACGCTGTTTTCCCCTCGAGAGCGGGATTGCTCCCCCATAACGCTTCTCTGATTTACACGCCCCCATCTGGAGCTTAAAATCACTAGTCTCAATGCCCGGGGCCTTAACAACCTGGTTAAACGTAGGGCGATTTTATCCCTCTTAGAAAAATCCGGGGGGGACATATGCCTCATCCAAGAAACCCACCTACTTCCCACTGACACTCACCGTATGCGCCATGGCCATTTCCCTCGCCAGCACTGGTCCTCGACCAATTCCAAACGGGGTGGGGTCGCCATCCTAATTGCTAGGCACTTCAAGGGCTCAGTATTGGGGACCGTGGCAGAGATCAAAGGGCGTCTCTTGGCGCTGCGGCTTCAGGTCGGTACCTCCACATGCACGATTGCTTCCATTTACTCCCCCAATGAACGCCCAGAGAAGTTCCTGATTGACGCCTGCTCCGAGGTCTTGCAATCTCCTGATGCTACAGTGATAATAGGCGGGGACCTTAACCTGGTGATGAATGGGGAGGTGAACCGCTCTGGTTCTCGCTCGGGGGGCGCGGGCGCCCTCTCTGCGACAGGAAGGGACTGGTTGCGCGAGGCTGGGATTAGGGACGCATGGCGCTGCTTGCACCCATCGGACAGGGACTTTTCCTACTACTCTGCTGCACACAAAACGTACGCTCGGCTTGACCATTTCTTGGTGACTCCAGCTGCCTGGCCCTTCATTACAGGTTCCACTATCGAGGGCCCTCTCGGATCACGCGCATATTACCCTTTCCCTGCGCTTCCCTGTTCAATGCCCTGCCTCTACGCCGCGCTGGCGCCTGCGAGACTCACTGCTTAGATCTCCTGATGTAGTCGCGGACATTAGGCGATGCATTTTGGACTACATCGCGATTAATGATCGTGAAGACACACAGCTCTCCGAGGTCTGGGAGGCGCTTAAACTGGTGGTGCGAGGGGCTCTTATAGCGAAGGCGGCCTTCGAGAATAAAACTAGGCGGACGAAACGCGCTGATCTAGAGGCGTCCATAAAGGAACTTGAGGCCATACACAAACGCACAGGCGCCCCCCGAGTGTGGCGGCAATTGGGGAAGGAGAGACTCCAGCTCCGACGACTAGACCTAGACCGGGCAGAACACGCGGTGGTTCTTTTGAAGCACAAATATTTTGTGGGCTCCAACAAAGGAGGCCGCATGCTAGCGCATTGCCTTCGTAGCCAACAGGAAGCCCACTCAGTAGCGACGCTTCGCGACAGTTCCGGACGATCTATCACCGGTAATGCCGAAATAGTCTCGACTTTTCACTCCTTCTATAGCTCTCTTTATGCTGCTGATCCTTCCCTACGCTCTGATCCCTCTCTATACCTTGGCGGTGCTGCGGTGACGCCTTTGCCGGCGGGTGAATCCGAGACTTTGGATTCGCCCATCCGCATAGAAGAAGTGATTTCTGCAATTGCGCGGCTGAAGTTACAGAAGGCCCCAGGGCCCGACGGCTTTAGTGCTCTTTTTTATAAAACTTATTGCGTCGAACTCGCCCCTTTGTTAACCCGCTTATTTAATTCCTTCGCGGATACCGGAGCCCTCACCCCATCCATGCTGTAAGCCTCTATTACGGTTATCCCCAAACCGGGCAAAGATCCGGAACTTTGCAGTTCATACCGACCAATCTCACTACTGAACATAGATGCCAAACTTTTTTCTAGCATCCTAGCGCACAGACTCAACCCCCATATGCCGGGCCTTGTAGATCCGGACCAATCCGGTTTCATCGTAGGACGGCAATGTGGGGACAATACCAAACGTATATGTCACTTGATCGACAAAGTGCACCGGTCAAAAGAAGAAGCCCTTCTGTTGGCAATCGACGCGGAGAAGGCATTCGACCGTGTACACTGGCCGTATCTCTTCGCTACACTTGAGCATTTCGGACTGGGTCGAGGTTTCGGAACTGGATCGGGAGCATTTATAGCGTGCCCCAGGCTTCGGTACGGGTCAACGGAGTCCTTTCTGACCACTTTGACGTAGGGCGCGGTACAAGACAGGGCTGTCCCCTCTCGCCCTTACTTTTCGCTCTTTATATGGAGCCTCTAGCCCAACGACTCCGCGACAACCCCCTTGCACGTGGCATCCTCTTCGGCCTAGACCACCACCTTATTAGCCTGTATGCGGATGATCTCATTTTCTCGATGGCACAGCCGCTGACCTCTCTGCAGGCTATTGTGGACGACCTCCAGACGTTCAGCCAGTTCTCTGGGTTTAAAATCAACATGATGAAATCACAAGTTCTCAATCTCACTGCCGCCCCGCAGATGGTGAGCACACTCCGCAATAGCTTCACCTTCGAGTGGGTGTCAGACAGCATTACTTACCTGGGGCTGGTCCTCCACGGGAGCTTGGCACAGACGGCAGAGCGGAATTACGCGACTCTCCTGAAACGGATTCGAGCAGATTTGACTCGTTGGCGTCGTCTTCCTCTGACTTGGCTCGGGAGTCTATCTGCGGATAAAATGAACGTACTCCCTCGGGCCCTGTATTTATTTCAAACACTGCCACTAGAACCCCCCCCACACATCTTGCGACAGATGCAATCGGCAATTGAGGGTTTTGTCTGGGGCCCAACCGCACCTCGTCTGTCGAAAACGCAGCTGCAACGCCCTAAGAAACTGGGTGGCCTAGCCTTCCCTAACCTTACGAAATATTTCCATGCATCACAGTTGCGGTTCTTGTTAGAGTGGAACCGCCCCATGACAGAGAAATATTGGGTCTTCATGGACCAGACGGTGGCGGGCCATCATATTTGGCGCGACGTATGGATGCCGAGACCGGACCGTGCCTGGGGCCTCTATTCCTCCCCGGTTACGCGCCCTACACTGCTTGCTTGGGACAAAGTCTCCCGTAGGGCAAACCTGACCACATTTCCCTCTCCCATGACGCCGCTCTTTATGAACCCTGCCTTTCAGCTGGGAATGCATAATGGCGCCGCCTCGCGATGGATTGAGGGGGGCTGTAAAAGACTGGGACACCTTTTCGATCATAGAGGCCTTATCCCCTTTAGGGAACTTCAATCGGACTACAACTTGCCCATGACCGACCTGTACTTACACTCCCAGATGACTCACTGGATCTCGGATGCCGCAGTGCGCTCCTTAGCACTTTGCCCGTGGTCACCATTCGAGAAATGGCTGCTGTCCAAGAAAGACGACAAGCACCTTATCTCTGAAATCTAATCCTTCCTCTCCTCCGCCCTCCCTCGACAACGCACTGCGGGTCAGAGGCGATGGGAGGTATAACTAGAACGCGAGCTATCGGATAAAGAGTGGGAGGATATCTTTTATCGCACGCACCACACCACGTTTTCCTCGAGCCACACGGAGACTGCCTTTAAGATCGCAACATATTGGTATTATACCCCCGCAAGGCTAGCTAAATGGCAACTTCAATGTGACGGCCTCTGCTGGCGGGGTTGTGGTAACCCAGGGACGCTGATTCATTTGCTTTGGCATTGCCCCAAACTGACTCGTTACTGGGAACAGATTCTAGATGACATCGATGCTGCCTTTAATACCTTCATACCCCGGCTCCCGGCGTACACACTTTTAGGCCTCCCCAATGCACTTACCTTTCCTCTGCGCTCGCTTAGGTGGGGAAACAAATGGCGCTTGCGCTGAACGCCGCACTGAGGGTCATTCTGGCACGATGGAAATCAGACCGGGTCCCGGAGCACATACACTGGGTGCACCAGCTTTGGAACCTCCTGGCAATGGAGAAGCTCTCTATGACAGCGGCGGGGAAGAGTGATGCCTTTGCCAAAACTTGGGCCCCTTTTCTAACTATTCTCACCACAGAATTCCGAGAACTGTCCTGCCCACAATACCTCCGCATTCTGAAACTGATCCCGGAGGACGCCTCTGTTCTCCCCTGAGAGCGCGCACCACGCGCCCCTTGCCGCTGTCCGTGGTGATAGGCCCCGAACAGCACCCAGGACCACGAGCTGTTGATTCTCCTGCCCCTTTTTGAACAGCTCACTGAGGAGACGGGGTGGAGGGTGGGTGACGACTTAAGTGGGGTTTTTATTGTTTCTATGGGTTAGTTTTTGTCCTGTTTATGGTAAAATTACATGTGGCCTATTTCAGAGTGTCTGCAGCCCGTACGGGATCCTCCCACAGCTCCAGAGCCGCCTTGGTTCTCGCCTGCTTCCTAGAATGCTCTTAACATTGGTTACCGCTTTTCTACACTCTTTCAGACGCGGCCGGCCCTGTTGGGTTGTAGGCGGCTTGCTGTGTTTAACATCCGGTAATCACACCCACATCATTCCATGTCTTGCATATCCTGCTTATGCTGGGCCGGCCCATTGGGTTGTAGGCACTTTCATTTGGATCTCTGCACTATATGCCATCAATAAAACGATTTAATACTAATGAGGCACTTACGGACGTCCTTCTAGGAACATGGTCCAAGCCTAGCACAGGGGCTCCTGTGAATAGGACGATTGCACGCCGCCATCACCCAGCTCCAGGCGACCCAAAGTTCCTTAGCCAACACCCCACCCCAGAAAGTTTGGTGGTGCAGGCCTCTACTTCCCATGGCGCATTCCCTTCTGCCCCTCCGGATAGGGAATCCAAGAGACTGGACTCATTTGGGAAGAAGATGTTTTCTTCCTCCAGTCTGGCATTGCGGTCGGTGAATACTGCATGCTTATTGCGCTGTTTCTCCCACTCTCTTTGGGAGACGGTTGCGCAGGTGCTGCCACAAGTCCCGGAGGAGGCCCTGGCTGTGCTCCCCCAAGCTGTCAAGGATGGGAAAGATGCAGCAAAATTCGTAATTCGGTGTGGTTTGGATACGACCAATTCGCTCGGCAAATCAATTTCAACAACGGTGGCCTTGAGGCGCAACGCCTGGCTTCGTACAACTGGCTTCTCGGGGGATGTCCAGGCCAATTTGATGGACATACCCTTTGATGGAAACCGCCTTTTTGGGAAAAAGGCAGATTCGGCCCTGGTCAGGTTCAAGGACACTCGAGCTAAGGCCAGATCCTTGGGCCTCTCCTCCACTCCTCGTGGCCAGTCTTCCTTTTGCCCCTTTCGTGGCAACGGAAGGGGTTTCCAGCCGCGTCAGCCCTATCCTAGCCACCGTCCCGCTCAGACTACCCAAGTCGTGCGTGGACGTGGAAGCGGTCAATTCCGTCCTCGGAATGGAGGCCAGAAGTGGTCCCAGCAGCCGCAGCCTACAAGCACTCCTAGGCTGATTTTGCAGGACCACACTACTCCAGTGGATGGGAAAATTTGTCATCATCTCCCCCACAGACAAGTGGGTCTTGCAGATCGTCCAGGAGGACTATTGTCTTCCTTTCCTTTCTTTTCCTCCTACTATTCCGCCAACTCAGGAACGGCTGGCGGAGGATCATTTGAAGTTGCTCTAAGAGGAAGTTACAGCTCTTTTGGCCAAGGGAGCTATAGAAAGGGTCCCAGCTTCAGAAGTAGGTGGTGGCTGTTATTCCGGCTACTTTCTGATTCTGAAGAAGAACAAGGGGCTTCGGCCCATTTTAGATCTTCGGACCGTCAATCTCTTCCTCAAAAAGGAGAAATTCAAAATGCTCACATTGGCTCAGGTCTTGTCTGGCCTAGACCAAGGAGACTGGATGGTGACGTTGGACTTCGAGGATGCATATTTTCACGTTCCCATCCTGCCGGGCCACAGGCGTTACCTGCGGTTCAAGGTAGGCCACGAGCACTTTCAGTTTACCGTGCTTCCCTTCGGTCTTACCAGTGCCCCATGGGTGTTCACCAAGGTGATGGCGGTGGTTGCCGCTCATCTGCGCAGGTTAGGGGTTTCAGTCTTCCCCTACCTAGACGACTGGCTGTTGAAGGCGTCCTCGCCCCAGGCAGTCATCTACCACCTTCAGACTACGGCGGACCTCCTGCATTCGCTGGGGTTCTCTATAAACGTGCCGAAGTCACACCTGACTTCTTCTCAGACGCTCCCTTTCATAGGAGCAGTTCTGGACACAGTGCAGTTTCGGGCCTATCCTGCCGAGCAGCGAGTCCAGGATATTCAGGTTATGATTTCGATATTTCAGCCTCTATCCTGGATTTCGGTGAGGTTGACTCTGAGGCTGTTGGGTCTCATGGCCTCCTGCATCCTGTTGGTAAGACATGCCAGGTGGCGTATGCGGGCTCTGCAGTGAGACTTAAAGTTCTAATGGGCACAGCATCGGGGAAATCTCACCGACGTGGTTCAGATCTCGGAAGGAACTGCGAAGGATCTGCAGTGGTGGTTAACGAACCGCGATTGGGTCAACGGCAGATCCCTCTCCCTTCCCCAGCCAGATTTCACAGTTGTGACAGATGCGTCACTACTGGGAGGGGGCGGCCACATGGGAGAGGTGGAGATCAGGGGTCACTGGTCTCCGGTGGAGACGGGGCTCCACATAAATTTGTTGGAGCTCCGAGCGATTCGGTTGGCATTGAAAGCATTTCTTCCCTCTGTCAAGGGGAAGTTAGTGCAAGTGTTCACGGACAACACCACCGCCATGTGGTACTGCAACAAGCAGGGCGGGGTGGGGTCGTGGACCCTGTGTCGAGAGGCCCTGCGTCTCTGGACATGGCTGGAACAGCAGGGCATAACCCTGGTGGTTCAACACCTGGCAGGTTCTCTGAACGTCAGGGCGGACGATCTCAGCCGTTGATGCCTTCAGGATCACAAATGGCATCTCCAGTCGGAGGTGGCGCAAGGTCTCTTTCAGCAGTGGGGAGAACCTTGGTTAGATTTGTTCGCCTCCGAAGAGAACACGAAATGTCAGCAGCACTGCGTGCTGGAGTTTCCAAGGCGGCTATCGCTCGGCGACGCGTTTCGTCGCGAGTGGAGGTCAGGCCTGTTGTGCGCCTTTCGGCTCATACCACTCCTGCCCAGGGTTCTGAAGAAGATCAGGAGCGACCAGGCCCAAGTCATCCTTGTGGCGCTCGACTGGGCAAGGAGACTATGGTATCCAGAGCTTCTGAGCATGAGTGTCGATCCTCCGATCAGGCTGCCCCTTCGGGAGGATCTTCTGTCGCAGTAGCAGGGGAGGGTTTTCCACCCGAACCTGTCAACTCTGCTCCTCCATGCGTGGAGATTGAGCAGTGGCAGTTGATGGCTTTTGACCTTCCACCCGAAGTCTGTAATGTTATTTTGGCGGCCTGGCGGCCCTCCACTAAGTCGGTATACGCCTGCCGTTGGCGGAAATTTGTATTAGACTGTACAGAAAGGTCTATTGACCCTCTTTCTGCTCCTCTTTCTACTGTCCTTTTGTTCATTCTAACCCTTGCCCGGCAGGGCTCTGCTTTGGGAACTCTCAAGGGTTACCTTTCTGCTCTGTCTGCTTTTTTGCGGTTGCCAGACCAGCCTTCTCTCTTTAAGTCTCCTATTGTAAATAGATTTCTGAAAGGGTTAGTTCATTTATTTCCACCTACACCCTTGTTATACCACAATGGGACCTTAATTTGGTCCTCACTTACCTGATGTGCACTCCTTTCGAGCCTTTGAACAATTGTCCCCTCCGGCTGTTGACCATCAAAACAGCCTTCTTAGTGGTGATTACATCGGCCCGGAGGGTGAGTGAATTGCAGGCATTATCCAGCTCGCCTCCTTATCTCATGTCCATTCCGGACAAGGTGGTGCTTCGCACCAGGGCATCATTCTTACCAAAGGTTGTGACCCCATTCCATCTGGGTCAGTCCATTACTTTGCCCACCTTTTTTGCTCCCCCACATCCCTCTAAGGAAGAGGAATGTCTCCACCGTCTTGACCCAAAAAGAGCGTTGTGGTTCTACCTTGACTGCACAAAAGAGTTCCGGGTGGATGATCAACTCTTTGTGGGGTATGTGGGAGCAAAGAAGGGAAAGGCAGTGCAGAAAAGAACCACCTCTTGCTGGGTTGTTCTCTGCATTAAAATCTGTTATGCCTTGGCGAAGAAGCAGCCCCCTGAGGGATTAAGGGCCCATTCCACCAGGGGAAAGGCTGCGACTACGGCCTTGGCACGGGGTGTCCCAGTCCAGGACATCTGTCAGGCAGCGACGTCGGCATCACTGCACACGTTCGCAAAACATTATTGCCTTGATGGTCAAGTGCGCAGGGAGGGGCACTTTGCCCGCTCAGTCCTGCAAGACTTTTTAGTCTAGGTCATGAGTCCGCAACCCACCGCCGGGATGGTATGGCATGGGTATCTGATTCAAAGGTAAGGAATCTGCAGCTAGAAGTCTCTATCAGATGAACAAGTTACTTACCTTCGGTAACGCATTATCTGGTAGAGACTCTATCTAGCTGCAGATTCCTTACAGCCCCACCCATGCCTCCCCGCTTTGCGGACTGATGTAGTAGGTCTAGGGTTACTCCCCTTTCAGGGCCTTAGTTTTGCACACGTTTACGTCAGTCACTTCGTGGCTCTGTGCCTCTGGCGTGGAAAAAAAGAAAAGTACTGACGTCCGCGCGCCTGGGTGGAGCCTATGTAGGCATCACGACTCATTACCGACGCCAACGACGTCACGCGGAGCCGAATGGAGCCACCCGACGTCACGCGCAAGGGGTATTGCTCAGCAAAAGTTTCCGGATCCAGCCTGACGCCTGGGAAATTTAAAGGTAAGGAATCTGCAGCTAGATAGAGTCTCTACCAGATAATGCGTTACCGAAGGTAAGTAACTTGTTCAACCGTGTCCCAGGGGCTACCCACACTAGTGTACCTCTGGCGTATGTAGAGTAGGAGGAATGAAACATCTGGCCCGACACTTCTTTGACACCCTGGCGGCCCCCGTATCATCTAGGTGCGTTTCCTGGAGACAGACTATGGATACATGATTCCGTTTAAGAAAGGAAAGCACTCTATAGCGTTTAGTACATGTGCCAAGCCCCTAACATTCAAGCCCAGGAATCTAACCTCTGTCGCCAAACCAGTATAGCTTTAATATTGTACATCTCACATATCTCTGTCCACCTCTCGCTGTCTATACCCGCTGCACACCTTCAAAACAAACAACATAACAATTCCGTAGTATATCTCCCTAACTCCCACCCTTGGAAAATGAATGTGCAACTGCGCAATCATTATTTCCCACCCCTTGCTCGTGCCAGGCATTGTACAGCTGCCCAGCAGGGGCCATTAATTACCCTTGTGCAACGTGCCACCCTGACCCGCCCGCCTACGAACAAAACCAGCAATTGTCCTATAAGGAACATATGCAGCGTGAACCCAATAGTGTCTAGATATCAATCATAATCGATCCCTGCAAAAGCCCCCCAGTCCTTTAGTCCAGCACATCCGCTCAGCTTGCTGCCATACCAATAGCCTACACTCGCAGCCTCTCCAGCCAATCCCTCACACGTATCACAATCTCCCGCAGTAAGCCTAAAAAGAAGACCAGCAGTCCAGTGAGTCCAGCTGTTTCGGCCATCCAGTCCCCATCCATCGCTGTCGCCACATCCAGCAATGTCTCTGTGAAAACATCTGCCATCGGGCCCAGCGTCTGCAACAGCTCCTCCAGGTTTGATATCGTCGATGCATCTGGCGAAACTGGGGCCCCCACGTCCTGCGCCCGCAGCTGCATGGTGCCATCCTCGTTATGTGCTGTGGTCTGTGGCACAGCATGGTATACTGCGTGATGGTGTTGACACCTGCCGATCGTGTTGCTTTGTTTTGCACATCTTGCCGGTCTAAAGAGACCTCCGCTCAGTGTGAGCCTGCAGTTGCCTCATTTCGCTAGGTGCCAAGCGTTCCCTGGTCCAGATCCACCAGGCACCTCCTCACCCGCCTCTCCCACTGAGCTTATCACTGCCCGGATGTTGCTGCGACTCAACCCTTGGACAGTTCGGAAAAGTGTACCTGCAGCCCCACTCAGAAGGTCCGTCTACAGTCCAGAAGCGCATCTGCCGTATCTTCAAGCATTCACTCCACCACCTCAGTTGGCCTCCCCCTCAGTAGCCTACCTCCTCCTTGCATCAGGTCCACCTAGCCACACTCCCGATATACCATATGCAGGGTTGCGGGACCCTTATAGACGACTTGAGCTATGGTGCAGTCCCTATTCCAGGGGATCGCCCGCCGCCCCAGGCTGAACGCACGCAGGCTCTTCCTGACCCGAATTCACATGCGTGGGCGCACGGCCGATCCTCGCCCATGCAGACGGACCACCAGAACCCACAGTCACACCGCCCAAGGCTTTCTAAATCCTGCAGGAGGAACAGGGCACCCCCCCCCCGAGGGTCACTTCCCACCAGAGGACTCCGGCACAGGCGTCCGGCCGGTTCGGTCACCCGTAGGGCACACCAGGCCGACCCCTACGGCGTCAGCTGCTGCTCCTGGCCGAGTCCGGTGACTGCCTGTGAGAGGCTGGCTTAGTATATGGGGCACACTTATTTAAGTGAAGCACCTTGCACTAATCCAGACAACCCTTATGGTGATTTTAGTGGTCTTAGACAACCTTAGAAAGCTCTCTAAGGGGTAGCTGTGGAGAGAAGCCTTTAGGCTTAGTCCATAAGGAGTGTAAAGCAGCTTGTTTAATCTTATGATATAGGTTAAGTGAAAAAGAATCACACAGTGTAGTTATAAAATTAGGTATTTTATTACAAACACTCATTAACACATTGCAATATCTCCTACCCGGAGATATACATAAAATACACACAAATACTTAGGAAATAGAATGGTAAGTAGCACAAATACACAGTGGTCTCCAGGGGGAGACCAAACCATATACTAAAATAGTGGTATGTGAACCACGACTCAAGTCGAGACTGGACCCAAAAGACTTAGAATTGTTGGGGACCCAAGGAACCACCCGAGGTAAATACCCAGGAACCCCACAGAGGCCGTGTGCAGAGTGTGGACACGACCGCGTGATCAACACAAGTCAATGGGTAAGTTGCAGTTTTAAAGAAGAAGGACCCTTCCCAGTGGACCCTGAAGAAACCCCGTGGAAGATGGAAGGTTGGAGAGTCACCCCACCTTTGGATACCCCAGGAACCAGGATACCTACACCAGGGAAGCCGGGTGCATAGGTGCGAAGTGACGTCGGAAACCGCCGTACACCACAATGGAGGACTTCAGGAAAAGTTCAGCTGGAAAAGAAGATGAAGGAGTCTGGAGGAACCCAAAAGTGTATTCAAGAGGGGACAGAGTCTATGCCACTCAGGCGTGACCAGGAGGCACGGAAGATGAATGCCCACCGATGTCGATAAATGCAGGATGATTGACGGTGTTCTTGAAGTTGCAGCTGTGCGGACCAGGCGACACTGTGGAAGACCAGGAGCTGTTCACGAGCTGTCCCATGTCAGATGTCGAGAGCCAGGGGGTCAGTGTCTTGCAGGGGCACCAACAAGCCTTGGCAACGGCAACAGGTGTAGAAATAGAAGACGGTGCAGTGTCAGGACCAGCAAGGTCCAAGTGACTCACCACGACTAGGTAAGTCAGAGCAGGCCCAGAGCAAGCAGGGGATCCCACTGGAATTCAAAGAAGACCCTCGAGAGGACCCACAGGCTGGAGGCACAGGAGTCGCAAGAGGACCTCGATCAGCTTACCAATGATAAAGGCCCACGGTGCACAGGAAGCGGTGAGGACAAAGATCTTGGCTGAAGAGGAAGCTTGAGGTTGGAGCTTCTTGGAGGCTGCAGATCTCTGAAGGAGAGAGTCAATAAGCCTTGGCAATGGCAAGTCAACGCAGTGCACAGGGGTTCTGTTCTGGTGGTTCCGACAAGGGATACTGGCCTCAAACTCGGTATGAAGACCTCGAGGGAGTTGCAGAACCACCACCTGTGTTGCTGAGCCTTTCGGAGTCCGTGGGAGCCCAGGATCAGCAGACCGGTCAGCTGTGGTGCCTGCGGATGCAGGGGCGTGACTTCTTCACTCCAAGGGCGATTCCTTCGGGTGTCTTGGATCTCCACAGGTCCTGTGAAGAACCTGTATGGAGCATGGGCACATACGTTGCAGCAGACTTGCAGGGCGACGAGACCAGGAGCAGCAGGAGTCTTCCCAGTTGCAGTCTCAGTTCCCAAAGCGAAGTCCCGCTTAGTCCAGAGTGTCCAGACGGTCGGAGATGAAGTGGAGTTGGATCAGAATCGTGTCCCACGACGAATCTAGGGACCCACTCTCAGGTAAGCCCATAAGTACCCTAAGGAAAGGGTTGGGACGATTCAGGGGTCCCTACCAGAGGAGGGGCTGAACAGTGGGGAGGATACGCCGATGTCCTTTGTCCAGTTTTGCGCCATAGCATGAGCCAATGGCTCTCTGAACTGGTTTGAACTGGAGTATGCATGGAGGGCACCAAATGTGCCCTTCAAGCAGTCTCAGTGGTGTTGGCAAGCGCCCCCACCCTGCCCCAATACACTAAACCCTGTCTGGGAGGTGGCCACTCCTCCCTGTGACAGGATACCTATTGTTCTGCCTTCCCCTGCTCAGCAGCAGGAGGGCAGAATTGTGTGTCTGGTCGGCAGCAGCTCTAGATTGCTGTCAAGTTCTGGAAGACTGGTACCAGGAGCACTGAGGGCCTCCCGAAGGAGCTTTACAGTGCCTGGAATCATGCCTCCCACACCATTTACGGTGTGATTCCAACATGTTTGATACCAAACATGACAGGGTTCCTTACAGCCAGTTTAGAGTTGGTCATCGCATAATGACATATGGCCACTCTATATGTCTTAATGGCTGATGCACTTACAACCCGGGGGTGGAGTCCGAAGGTTGTAGGGGTACCCTGCTCATGCAGGGACACCCTCACACTTAGAACCCAGCATCCTGCCTTCAGGATTGAAAGGCCTACTTTAGGGGTGACTTATAGGTTTTAAGTGTAGTGACCTCAGATATAGGGAAACCTATATCTGTTGTAAGTGGTGTTAGCACCAGCTTACACCGGCTCCAATTGCATGCCTGGAGTCACAATTTGAGGGGTTCCCCATGGGTAGCATAACACATGCTGCAGCCCATGGGAGACCCCTGGTGTACCTATGCCCTGGGTACCTTAGTACCATATACTAGGGACTTACAAGGGAACACCAGTAGCCAATCTGGAGTGTACCTAAGTACTCACCATGTCCAATTTAGGGAAGAAGCTCAGAAACTTGGGTCCTGGTTAGCAGGATCCCAGTCAGACTAGTCAGAAAAACATAATGACACCAGGAAAAAAGTGGGGGTGATCATGAAAGCAGATCCTACTTTCCTACACCGCCAACATCAGTCCGTCGACCAAAGGCCTTGATTTCTCCAGCAGGCCACCCGCCCCAAGGCACCAATCTGCCGCCGGCCGCAGCACTCCATCATGGCCGCTCACAGCACCAAGTTCTGCCGGTGCCCGACAGCCACAGCCCAATACCACCAGGCCTCCATCGGCGCTCTTCTCAGGTTACAGGGGGAGAGGGGCCCTGGCTCATACACAGGGACGCAGGCTGCAGCACTAACCTTCACAGACAGGATCTCTTGTTCCCGGGGTCCCCACCTCGGTGCAGGCCTCACCCCCAGGCAGCGCCTTGGTACAGCGCTGATCCTCATGTGTCGGCTTGCTGCCTCTCTCGCAGTTGTACCAAGTCCGGACCCCTCAGCTGCCTCCTCGCCCAGGCAGGGGCCTGGCCCAACGACACTTCAGCCAGCGTCGGCAGTATGCGACAGTCCTCCTTCCAGCCACCAGCTCTGCCCACAAGGTGGTCGTCGGTTTTCTCGCTCTGCAGCTACCGCAGCCCACACAGATCAGGACTGCAACTTCAGCTTAGCTTTCAGTCACTGCCAGGATGTATTTCAGCTGATCAAAGGATCGTTGCAGCAGGATGGAGCAGGATTACTGGGCAGGCTGGCCGGAAATCAGAGACTTACGTCCTGTCGGCCATGTTGCTTGGCTATGCCCCCCCACCACTCCACTCTATGCCACTCTACTCTGCAACACTGCATTCTATGCCAATGCACTCTATGCAACTACTCTATGCCAGTGCACTCTATCCTGCTCCACTCTACCCTGCACCACTCCACTCTACGCCACTTCAATCTACTCTGAAACAATCTACTCTATGTCACTGCAACCTATGCCACTCTAATCCACTCTGCACCACTCCATTTTACTCCACTCTACTCTACTCTGCACCACTCCACGCCACTGCACTTTATTCCACTACTTTGTGCTACCGCACTCTACTCTGCACCACTCCACTCTTCGCCACTTCACTCTGAAACAATCTACTCTATGCCACTGCACTCTATGCCACTGCACTCTCACTCTACTCCATGCCACTCTACGCCACTGCACTCTATGACACGGCACTCTACCCCACTGCACTTTACCCTGCGCCACTCTACTTTGCACCACTCTACTCTATGCCACTGTCCTCTACGCCACTTTACTAAAAACCAATGCACTCTGCACCTCTGCACTCTATGCCACTATATTCTACTCTGCAACACTCTTTAAGCCACTGCATGATACAGCACTCTATTCTACTCTACTTTACTGTACTCTGCGCCATTGCACTCTACGCCACTCAGCTCTGCAAGACTGCACTCACGGCCACTGAACTCAACACCTCTCTACTCTGCACCACTGCATGCTACGCTACTGCAAGCTACACCAATCTACACCATTGCGCTCTATGTCACTGCACTCCACGCCACTCTGTTGTACTCTGCGCCACTATAATCTATGTCACTGCTCTCTGCACTACTCTACTCTTCACCACTCTATTCTATGCCACTGCACTCTACTCTGCACCACTCAACTCTACGCCATTCTTCTGTACACTACGGCACTACACTCTGCATTACCCCATGCCACTCTAATCTATTCAGCACCACTGCGCTCCATGCGACAGCACTACACACCACTCTTCTCCACACCACTGCACTCTACGTCACTCTACTCTACACATCTGCGCTCAACCCTTCACCAATCCACTCAGCCCAGCTACATCGATGAGACCACACCCACCACCCAAACCACCCAGCAGGAGGCACCCACAGCCCCGGCACCCTCCCAAGTCCCCCAGGAACAACAAATGGAATTCCAACGCCGTGTGCTGGAGGGCCAGAGGGAGACGGCCGAGCAGGTGCGGGTGGGGTTCGACCTCATGGCTACCAAACTGGACGCCATCCTTGGGTGTCTATGTCCGCCCCATGGTCTCCAACGAGCCCTGACTGACATCAGTGGAGTCATGACGCGGAGGGAAGAATACCTGTCCGCTCAGAGTGGCTCCAGCAATCCCAGCCGTGAGCTGGCACACATGCGGAGGCTCATGGAGGACATGGTTCGGATGGAGGCGGAAAGGATGGCAGCCACCGCTGCACATCAACGAAATGTAGCTGGCATCTACCAGGCCCTGCATGTCCTCATCATGGCATTGCTGCCACAAGGCGTGGCGATGATGAATGCTGCTGCCCCCACACCATCCACATCTCCGCCCCCTGGTGTGTCAGTGCCTCCCAGTGCGGCAGGCGTATCCACTCCGGCACCTGATGTGTCACTGCCTCACAGTGCGCCCGACAATCCTCCTCCGGCCCCTGATGTGTCAGTGGCACACAGTGCCGCAGCTGGTACTGCAACACCCACAGGTGGGGCAGAGCACACATCCGGGGACGAGGACGTGGATGGGATTGAGATCAGAAGGAGGCACTAGCATTCCTTTCCGCCACCTTGCCTGTTTCTGCTTGGTGCCGCACATGGCCTCAAGACCTACCTCTGACCCCGATACACTCCGATGCACTCACCTTGGACAGCGACATCGACTGCCACATCCTGTTTGACGACCAATGACATGGTGGACAGACTGTGGACTGTACCCTTCCTCTTCCGCAGTACAGGTCATCCCCGGATGGACACTGGCTGGCCCTCCACGGGCCCATATTGTGTAGTGTGTTCGGCATTGCCCTGTACCACTCCAGCTGCATGACTGCACTGGATGTGCAAATAAACATCCAGTGACGCACTGCTGTGTAATGTCTTACGTCATTCATGTATGGATGTGTGGATGAATGTGGGGACAGTGCCTTCCCTTGCATCAATGATGTTCATCCTGTGGGTTGCCAGTCAGAGGGTGCGACATTGCATTTTGTGTACCGGGTCCCGTGAACACTACAACAGGGACACACACATCAGTCACTTCCTTGTCCGGACCTGGACTGGACCACGCCCAGAGCCCACGAGTCATTGTTGCAAGCCCTGCACTGGTCCGGCGTACGGCAGGCCAGACCGCTCCGCTGATGCCCCGAGGGGGGGCCCTCATTGCTACCCATCGCAGCCGTACTCGCTGGTGGTGTGCAGGTCACTGGTCTAGTTGTCAGCATGTCACAGCCACTCCCTGAGGGCAGGTTTTCACACACACCACACCCATCCGGCACAGGCGTCACAGGCCATGTGACTCCTCCAATATAAGGGGCCGACGACGTCACATTCCCCTCTTCCGGTGGTGACTGGATGACGGACGCTCCACGGTTCTCACTCATATAGGGCCCATGAGTTGTTGCGCACAGGGTTAGTGGCATCTGAGGCCTTGAGTACGGGACGGGCCTACCACCACGTGGCGCACACTGGGGTTGCACAGGGTTAGTGGCACACGAGGCCTTGTGGACGTCACGGGCCTACCACCACGTGGCGCAGACTCGGGTTGCACAGGGTTAGTGGCACACGGGGCCTTGCGGACGGCACAGGCACCCCGCCACGGGACGGTGACTTTGGGTGCACTGAGTCAGTGGCACCTTAAGCTGCTGAGCGGGTGTGCAGCCTGCGATGATGCCCCGTCCCGGCGGTCCGGACAGCTCAGGTTTTGTGTGCCCTGCTGGACCACAGTGTAGGCCAGAGCCAGCGGGCAGCGCGGGCCTACCGCCACGTGGCGTCTCTTCCGGGATCCCAGAGTTGGTGGCACCCATTGGGCTGAGCGGGTGTGCAGCCTGCGATGGTGCCGGGTGCACTAGTATGTCCTATGCCATGGAGTAATCAAGACCCAGCACCAAACGTGAGACCTGGTGGCCTGCTGAGCGGGGCTGCATGATGTGGAGGGTGTCATGTCCGCGGGCCCCGGGCTTGTGGCTTGCAGCGGCACGTGGTGGGACCTCCTGTCTATGCGCCGGTGGCGGAAGGTGAGCATTGAGGCCTGGGTGTGCATGGGCGGGCATGCTCCGATGGGCGGCGGGAGGGGTTGGGGTGCCTCTGCCTGGGTGTGCATGGGCGGGCAGGCGATGTTGTCTTGTGCAAGTGTGTGTACTGTGCCAGTCATGTATCTGGTCTCTGTTTCAGCTGACGGCTCTGACTCAGATGTGTGACCTGGTGTCCTGCTATACATACCGGCACGTGGTTGGAGACACACCGGTGGCAGCAGGTGAGCAGTGTGGCCTGGGTGCGCAGGGGCGGCACTCTCTCTCTCTTCCTCTCTCTCTCCTCTTCTCTCTCTCTCTCTCTCTTCCTCTCTCTCCCTCCCTCTCTTCCTCTCTCTCTCCTCTTCTCTCTCTCTCTCCCTCCCTCCCTTTCTCTCTCTCTCCTCTTCTCTCTCTCTCCCTCTCTTCCTCTCTCTCTCCTCTTCTCTCTCTCTCTCTCTCCCTCTCTTCCTCTCTCTCTCCTCTTCTCTCTCTCTCTCTCCCTCTCTTCCTCTCTCTCTCTCCTCTTCTCTCTCTCTCTCGCTCTCTCTCTCTTCCTCTCTCTCTCCCTCTCTTCCTCTCTCTCTCCTCTTCTCTCTCTCTCTCCCTCTCTTCCTCTCTCTCTCCTCTTCTCTCTCTCTCTCCCTCTCTTCCTCTCTCTCTCTTTCGCTCTCTCTCTGTCCTCTGATGTGCGCAGGACACACCTTCTCATCATGTTTTTTGTCTTACAGGCTGTGACCTACGTATTGTCCCGAGGGGAGCGGCCATGTGTCTTCATTTCATTTCGGTGTACATTTTAATAAAGTTTCATTTGTTGCTTCGTAAGTGAATGTGTGCTGCTCATTTCTGTGACGACACATGCATGTCACCAGTTGTGATTGTGTGACATCAAGCGGAATATTTTGTACATGTTTAGGTGTGGCTGATGTGGCATATCTTTGGTCGGGGGGTGCCAGGGAGGGGTGGTCCTAGGGGTGGTGGCGGTGGGTGTTGTGGCCCTCTTGGGTGTCCGGGCCGCATGATGGGTGGCTCCATGGCATCTGTTGCCCTTCCGATGTAGCCCTGGGCTGTGCTCCCTTTTGGTTTGCAGGCTGCCGTCCGACTTTACACCAGGTCAGAGCACGTGTAGATTTCCTGGTGCTAACGTGCCTTATCGCCTGTTTTGTGTTTTTATCGCCGATGTGGCTGGTCGTTGAGAATGTTGAGGTGTGATGTTGTTGCACCTTTTGGCACAGGAACGCCCACTCTGCATCTCATTAGCGATAGTTGCGCGGGTCCTCTGTGGCGATGTTTTTTGCGGCTGCTATCGCGGGTAAACTGGTGCTGTGGGCTGTTTACACCAGCTTGTGAATGGGGAGGTATATTTATCACGACTTTGGCTGGGATAAAGTGCCGTTAATTCGGCGATAGCTCCTTGTGAATATGCCCCTAAATCTTTGTCATCACAAAGCTTTAAGTGATTCCATCAATTAAAGCCAGGACCAGCTCAAAAGCACACTTTACATTTGCAGGTTATCCAGTTGCACACATTTGCATTTCTTTCAGGCAGACATGCACCCTGGCAAGAAGGCTTGTTTATTGTTTAGCTGTCTGACCGCCTTCGGTTTCATAGCACAGGAGACTCCCTGAATGACACTTTGGCTGAAGCATTTAAACTATCGGAATTAACCGTCCCAAGATGGCTATCTATTCCCAAAAAGTAGGAGAACGGTTTTTCGTGCCCCTCCGATCCTGCCAACCTCAACCTCTGATTATATATAATTATATGAGAGAGAGAGATGTGCTTTTAACTGCAGGGTGGTACAATTCCAGTGTTAGTTATTTCCAGTGCTTTAAATGAATGGGAAAAAGAAGTGCCAGTACTCACCAAATTGATTGGGTGGGCCTTGAGGGTCCGGTAGGGGTGTGTCTGGTTGTGTGGTTGCTTAACAATAGCAGCATTTCTTGGCATCTTTCAGAGGGTGGTGATCTTTGAGCCAAGTAATGCATTTTACAGCAACATTTTCTAACAAATTTGCAAAAAATGCTACAGGTTTTGAAAGGCCCCCACACAAACATCTTATAGCACAACAAAGAGTTAAAGAGCATTGCAGTGAGGATGCAGTTTCATGGATGACTGTAAACTTGTCACCAGGAGACCCACATTATAATCCCAGTTGCCTAACACCGATCTTGTGTTTTTTTAGACAAATTTAGCCAAATGAGCTTATCTCGTAGTCTGCCAGTTCCCTTTTCTGCCCCACCTGACAGTGGTGCAGAGTAGCCTTCATGCCCCACATCCACACCTCGGGCCCTTGGACTGTGGCCCTCCACATCATTGGGCTGCTCAGATAATGCAGCACAAGCTGAGTGCTCCCATTTGGAGATCTCTGTATGTCACCGAATAGAAGATTCAGCCTTTCATGCTCCTGAGGCTTAGTATTTAATTCCCAGCATCTTGTGTAATGGTAACTATCCTCTGTGAATTGATGGGTTTAGAACGTAAGGCTCCCAGTTTTCAGTTTTTACAGATAAATACAGACTGAAAACAATCTGTTTCCTGGCTGTATTTATTTTATAAAGCGGAAAAATACGGTAATTTGTGCTTCTTGTTGGCTCCGTGCTGTATTTTGTGATTTCCAGGACAACAGCTGAGCAGATTGACAGCAAGTGAGGCTAAAATAACAGGTTGAGATTTCTCTAAATACAGGCCTATGTTAACATATATTCGTAGTGTAATGCTGATATTTACCAGTGGGTGTAGTGTTTTGCTAAATTTGGCTGCTTAATTTGCTAAAGCGCGACAGGCAGCAAAGTATGGGTGCATGTTTATAAGTTAAATAAATGTGAAAATATACCATTTTATGTCTCCATTTATTCGCAAAACACTAAATAAATATGGATAAATACAAATACGATGGCTACAAAATAAATATGGATAAATACAGACGGAAGTGTTAAAAAAATACCATAAAAAAGCCCTTTTAGGTCTCGCCTAGGCAGCGCTTGCGCTGTCTCGTTGAGACATGCAGTATATACTCTAGGAGGGAAGCTTCGTTTAAGCTCCGCCCACTCTCCGCCCATGTTTTAGATTGGCTTACATCGTAAATGCTGCATTGTGATTTGTTTTTGGCTTCCTAGTCCCTCCCCATGACAGCCATGTCGTCATTTGTGTCCTTACACGGCTATCAGCCCCTTTACTGCACAGACTATTTTCTGTTCCTTGACTGCTTGCCCACCCCTCCCCTGGGGCGCGAGGGCTGCGATCTGTTTCCGCTACTGTCTTGGCAGAGACAGCACCTGTTGTGCTTCCTTTACTGCACAGACTATTTTCTGGTCCTTGAGTGCTTGCCCACCCCTCCCCTGGAGCGCGAGGGCTCCGATCTGTTTCCGCTGCTGTCCTGGCAGAGACAGCACCTGTTGTGCTTTGCAGGCTATTCCGAGGCCCGAGCAGAAAGCTGCAGAGGAACGAGTGCCTCTGTGGTGGGCGGTCCTCAGTGAGTGGAGCCTGTTCCCCATCTACGTAGGCTAAAGCCATACGGCCCAGTTCAGGGGCTCTGTTGAAATAGGAGACTTTGCTCCGTGCTGCACCCGAACCCGCCTGAGACCAGAAGAGGTCTCCTTTTATTGTTTAGCTTTTGTAGAAGACGGGCGGCGAGGGAGGCCTTCCTGTCCTTAGACGGTTTAGCGCTGGATGTGCGTCGTCCGTAGGTGGCAGCGGCAGCCTTTGTGCAGCATAAAAACTGCTTCTAGTTCTATGCACAAGAAGTGTGTGTTGCCGCCCTTACTTTGTGGTGTGTCTAGATCACCTGAGAGGAGTCACACCAGGCGTTGTGCGTCCTTCCTTGTGTCACACCATCCCACACTTCTTTGTGCAGGAGAGGCTGTCTCACTTACTCCATGACTGCGTGCGTGATCTGTTCCTTTTAACTTTTTTGCTAACACTGCAGAGTCACCTTTTTAAAACGGGACAAGCGAAGAGACGGGTGAGGCGTGCAAGGGCTGGCCCTGGGCAAATGAGGTCCCCAAAGGTTAGGTGGTGCGGATCCGGCATCGGTGCCTGTCATGTGCTATAACCCCCTCCTTACGTGCAAGGGGTCGGTTGGGGCACGGTGTGGCGGTAACACAGGTATCTGAGAGCTCCTGACAGTTACATTCGTCCCATGCTGTGTTGACATTCACAATACTGGGAGTGCGTCACTGTGCAATTTACAGCGCCACGGGCGTTCTCCAGCTACTCGGACCGCTGCCGGCTCTGCACGGAAGCTAATGTTAGTGGAAATAAAGGCTATTCGGATTAATAGTGTGGCACTATAACGAGTGGGGCCCCAAGGGAGGGGGAGGTATTGCTCCGGACCCATTGTTTATGTAGCTCTTGGTACATCAACAGCGGCCATATAACTTTATCGACAGGTTTATGTCATATAAAACACATTGATATTAGTTGCTTACAATAAGTTGGTGCTTGCTATATGTGCTTTTTATATATAGCAATAGTTCTAAGGGCGTCTAATGTGTTGCACGTTAGACACTAAGTAATTACATATAGCTGATGTGCCTCACTTTCTCACAAGCTCCGGCTTATTTACAGGATGTTGTGTTTTTTTCACACTGTTTTAAACACAGTCTATACGTGCAGTAGGCAAATTGTCTTCTTAACATTGCCACAGATTTTTTGTAATGCGCACATTTTCGCTGTTCTGTAACAAGGTGCGTAAGCTTTTGAAAGAGCTTGCACTTATGTAGCATTATTTAAACGGTATTTTCTGCCGTGCCTTTATTCACATAAAGTATAGCGCAGCGGCCACACAAGCTAACTTCTTTGCACAAGGCTGACGGTTCGATTCCTGGATCCCGCAGCAGGTAATCTCAGTACTATTTCATTATAAGCTATAGCTTGCTTAATCTTTCCTACAGCCCGGTGCTTGCTATATGTCGTTTTAAAATATAGCAATAGTTATAACAGTAATTACATATAGCTGATGTGCCTCCTCACTGTCTCACAAGCTCCGGCTTATTTACAAGATGTTGTGTTTGTTTTCACACTGTTTTAAACACAGTCTATACGTGCAGTAGGCACATTGTCTTCTTAACATTGCCACAGAATTTTTGCAATGCGCACATTTTCGCTGGTCTGTAACAAGGTGCGTAAGCTTTTAAGAGCTCGCACTTATGTAGCATTATTCAAACTTGTATTCTCTGCCGTGCCTTTATTGACATAAAGTATAGCGCAGCGGTTACACAAGCTAACTTCGTAGCACAAGGCTGACGGTTCGATTCCTGGATCCCGCAGCAGGTCATCTCAGTATTAATTCATTATATGCTGTAGCTTGCTTAATCTTTCCTAGCGCTCATGTTAATTACAATGTTTTGCTTCTCTTTTATCCTTTATATATATTTTTTCTCATCATTTATTGCATATTCTTTAACTCCATTTTATATCCTTCCCATTATTTTTTGTTAATCCTACCCTACTTCTGTCTTACACATTTTTTTTTACATCTTACTGTTGCATTTATTGTGAAATTTTCAACCTCACTATGCAATATAAAGCTGGGGTAAAATAGGCCCCAAAACATAACTGAAACCAATCCCACAAATGTCCAAAACATAATGTTGGTGGAGATAAATGCTATTTGGATCAACACTGTGGCACTACAACGAGTGGGGCCCCAAGGGAGGGGGTGGAATTGCTCCAGATGTCATTGTTTATGGAGCTCAGTGGAGATAAAAGCTATTTGGATCAACAGTGGCACTACAACGAGTGGGGTCCCAAGGGAGGGGGTGGTATTGCTCCAGATGCTATTGTTTATGGAGCTCAGTGGAGATAAAGGCTATTTGGATCAATAGTGTGGCACTACAACCAGTGGGGCCCCAAGGGAGGGGGTGGTATTGCTCCGGATGCTATTGTTTACGAAACTCTCGGTACATTAACACAGAACTATAAACTTTAACTGCAGGTTTATTTAATATAAAACAGATTGTTCGTATCTGCTTACAACCAGTTGGTGCTTGCTATATGTGGTTTTTATATATAATAATAGTTCGAACGGTGTCTAATATGTTCCACGTAAGACTCTAAGGGGTATATTCACGAGAACGTGCGATAACTATCGCCAAAGTAATTTATCGGCAGAAAAGTTAGCACTGCCTAACCCCGATTTTCTTCGCCGTGATAGTGTGGTATTCACAAGCCCGCGCTACATGGCAATAATTACAGTGAACGGCAGAGAAAACAGGCGACAACAACATCGCAATGGCGATAGTTATTCCTGAGTTAGCAGGCGATAGCTGTGGATCGGCACATCAGCGCCAGATAACTCACCTTTCTCAACCCAGGCGATATCGCATTGCGAACATGGCCCTACAAATATTAGGATGTGAGGGTTAGGATGTCAAGTGAACAACAAATGCAGGAGACATTGTCTGGTTCATTTAACATTTGGCATGCAGCCTGAAAGACTGCTGTGTCAACAGAGGCCCTTTCCCCGAGCTCCGTACCCCCGCTCTATTGAAAGACCCTGCCAGCCAGCACCTACAAGTGATAGATGGAAATGCATTCACGGGTGACTGCTGAGGGGTTGGCAGGTTATTAAAAAATATATGGCGGGGTGGGGGCTGGGGGTGGTGGCGGTGGGTGTTGTGACCCTCATGGGTATCGGAGCAGCATGATCATTGCCTCCATGGCATCTGTGGGTCTTCAGGTGTGGCTCTTGGCTGGGCTCCCTTTCATGCTGTGGGTAGTCGTCCTGCTTAGCACCAGCAAAAGGCAGGTGTAAAATCCCTGGTGCTACCGCGGGTTATCCCCTGTTTTTGCTTCGCTTCGCAGATCTGGCAGTTCGTTGTGAATGTGGTGTTGTGGTTTTCTCGTGTGTTTTTGCACGGGAACGCCTCCTCTGCATCTCATTAGTGTTAGTTGGTGGTGTCCACCGTGGAGATAAATTTGGGGGCAGTTATCGCGGGAATACTGGTGTTGTCTGCAGTTTGCACCAGCTTGTGAATGGGGTGTTACATTTATCTCCACTTTTGCTGCGTTAAGGTGGAGATAAATCGGAGTTAACTCCTTGTGAATATGCCCCTAAGTAATTACATATAGCTGATGTTTCTCACTGTCTCACAAGCTTCAGCTTATTTACGGGGTGTTCTTTCTGTTTTCACACTGTTTTAAACAGTGTATGCGTGCTGCTGGCAAATACAATGCAAGTTTTGCTTTTTCATTGTTCCGCAATTGTCGGTTTTAAACACAATGTATGCGTGCAGCTGGAGCATTTCTTTCGTGTAACAACTTTTAATACAGTCAGCAAGTATTTTTGGGGCACGTGCAGCTGGTAATAATAATACCCATCGCATATTGTTACTTTTCTTTTAAAAGGCTGCACCTTTTTCCCAACAAATGAAGACTCAATTTAACCTGTTTATTTATTTATTTATAGAGCACAGCTCATCGCAAGGGATATCACAGCGCTAAGTAGCGAGAAATCATCGAAGGGCTGCTGGTGGCATAGGTGGCATAAAGCGCTACAGCTCCTATGTTGTAGCGCATATTATATGCACACATTTTATTCATCCGGTATCATGTTTATGAACCCGCCCCCGTTTTTCCCGTGCACCTGTGAGTCTGTGCTGCTTAGGGACATTTTAATATAGTTCAGGTTTCATCTTCCAACATAATTGTGTGCCCGGGGCTAGGAAAGCTGTGGCAGCATGGCTTGGTGTTAAAGCCGCACCCAAGTATTTCGCAGGTCTTCTCCAAATCGTGTGCTTCCCTATCACAGAAATACAATGTAACTTGTTCACACTACTGTAGACTTTTTCTTTGAGCTACTCTTCTTTGTTTTAGCAATACAATATGTATCTATTCACATCTTTAGAAACGTTGCACCAAACAGCAGCAACAACTTCCACTTCTACACACTTTTTGGCGTGCTCGCTCGCACACCTTTTCTTTTAGCAAGGTGAATGCGCTTTCCAAACTGCTTTTAATAAAGTTTTAAAATTACCTTCATAATGGCGCCCTTGCTCACCTAATCCCACTATTAATAATAAAAAAAAAGAATAAGCTGAACCAAGTTGGGCTTTTTTGCTTTAGCATCTACGTGTATGCCACATGTAGATTTTTTACTATGTTTAGCATTTTTATTAAAAAAAAACTTTTTGTTACCTACAGCTGAATTCTCGATACCTGCTATTAGAAGGAACTAAATATTAACACAAGTTTTTTCTTATACGCACATATTTTGCTTTTTGTAACCAGGTGCGTGAGCTTTTCAAGGGCTTGCACTCCTGGAGCCTTATTTAAACTTGTATTTCTACCGTGCCTTCATTGACATGAAGTTTAGCGCAGCGGCCACAAGCTCCAGCATCTTTACAGGATCTTGTGTCTGTTTTCACACTGTTATAAATGCCGTGTATGTGTGCAGCTGGCAGGTTAACAAATCTTGTTAACATTGTAGGCGGGGCAGGGGAGGGGCAGGGTGAGGGGAAGTAAACTCCGGCATTAACACAAAGAAAGTTCACTTCATAAATACATAAATAAAACAAACTTCTTTGCACGCACTACAATTCAGCGATGCAATGCAGCACGCACAATGAAATTTGTTTGATTTATTTACTTATTCAGTGCACTCCATTCGGATTAATGCCACTGTTTACTACCCCCTACCCAGCCCCTCCCCCACCGCCCCACAGCACTTTCACGAGGAGCCACCACTATAAACTGCATTCCTCTTAGATTTACTTACAACTGTAAAAACATGTATGCTATACCATGATCATAAAAATACCTCATTTTCCTATTGTATATAAGTCTAAAATTACAAAATGCAATAAAAGTTATATAAAGCGACAATAATTACTTAAATATATTGTATTACTTACTGTTTTTCTGATTACAAATGTTTGCCGTGATAATAAAAAGATTTTTAAACAACCTAAGGCATCAAATGGATTCCATTACACACTACTTTTACATAGCACAAAAATACATTACATTAATTATTTATAATCTAAAATAAACCACTAACCTAATAAATATGGCGAGACCGATTGGCATTGCCAATGCTTGTTATAAGTACCAAACACTCTGTACAAAATGCTATGCAGAAGGAATGTTATCCATACTCTGGAAATGGAGGGGCAGATTTGTCCAGTGCAGAGCTGCACACAGTACTGTAATTAGACTGAACGATATCACCAAGTATTTATTTATTTGCATTTTATAGATCTATATTTCTCTTATATAGGAAACATTTTACTTCATTGCAGTAATTTACACTATTTAGGGTATGTGAGCACCAAAGCGTTTTGAAATAGTAATCACTCACGTTTTAATGATAGTGCATTTTACGAAGATCTTACTGTTTCTTGGTCCTCTAATGAGCAATACATTTTACGACAAGAAATCTAAAAAATAAGGACTTAATCAGAATGGGAAAATTAAAGATTAAAGCTATCCTATCAGGATTTTAACCCAGTGGCTGAAAGCAGATCTCCGCAGCTGGTGTGCAAATCCTCGGAGCTTTCTTGCTAGCAATAATGGAAAGTGAACACCCGATCCTGCACACTCTTGCATAAGAATGTAAACAGTCTTTCCCTCACAAAAAGCTGTGAAACCGAACTGCCTCCCCCTACCTAGACCCCAACACCTACTACCTGCAAAGCAGTTAAAAAAAATTGATTTAATGGGTGGCAGGCAAGGAGTGACATCGCAGGGGCGCCCCAGCCATCTGAAATGGAGCATGAGGGAGTAACTTCCAGCTTGTCTTCTCCGAATCTGTCACTGCATGTAGGCCTGTGACAGCACGGATGGATACATGCAGGGACACTCAGATGGGCACTTTCAGCAACATTCAATACTTTTTTAGGTGTCGCCTAGGCAGCGCTTGCGCTTTCTCTTCGAGACATGCTGTATTCAGGATATGGGCATTAAGCTCCAAACACTTTCCACCCATCTTTTCAATTGGCTCCTGTTACTGTCCTTTGCAAATGGTGGCTTTTCATTGGTCAATAGGCTTAGTAGTCCCTCCTTAGTACCTCCTTTTCTCCTGTTGTAACCTCCCATAAGGACTGCAACTGTTACATGTATTGTTACTCGGTTTGTTTTATTTACAGTTGGTGAGCACTATTTTCTTAGTAACTTTTTCATAGCTGCTGTTGCAGGCACAACAGGCTCTCCCGCAAAGCAGAGTCCACGTATATTCCTGTCTTAGCCAGGCGCCCGATCAATATCTTTTAAACACGCTCCCTCCCCTCCCCGCTCCACTGCCATGTACATGGTATCTCTGTATGTTTTTTTAAACAGTGCGGCGTGCCACTGGATTTATTTTTAATAATGGCAACCACATGCCTTTCTTTTTCTTCTATGTGGCTGCCTAACTACATTTTTTTCAATAGTAAATGCTTTTTTTAAGCAGTGAGGCGTGCCGCACTTCATCTTAAACAATGGCGGCCGCAGGCCTTTGTTTACTTTTCGTGGCTGGCCCCCCTCTTTTTTTTCAAAGTTCTCAGAACCGGGAGAGATAGTGCTGAGGGCTGCAGAAAAAGGAGTGGAAGGCGCCCCTTAGAAGGTGGCTGAGTTCAGGGGCTGGCAGTCTGCGAGCTCGGGCTCACCCCTGTCCTCCATGATCAACGCCTCACTCGCTCCCAATCCGCAATGTGCCTGTTTACTCCCCAGTATCTTGCTGCTTTCAGTGCCGGGCCTTTCTCAGTCTTACTTCCATTCTAGGTAGGGCGTCAATCTTTCTGCTCTTTGCAGCAGGCATCTTAATCCTCTGAGATACTTTAGCAAGAGTATAAACAGCCACAAGAGAAAACTCCGATCTCTCTCCAGCAGGAACATCACTCGCCAAAGTTACCTTTACAGTTTTGTTGTTGCCTAACAACCTCTGGACACACAAGGAAATGTTCTTTGCAGCAGGCATCTTAATCCTCTGCGCTACTTTAGCATGAGTGGGCACAGCCACTAGATAAAACTCTGATGTCTCTCCAGCAGGAACATTAATCGCCAAAGTTACCTTTACATTTTTATTGTTGCCTGAAAACCGCTGGACATACAAGGACATGTTCTTTGCAGCAGGGATCTTAATCCTCCACGGTACTTTAGCATGAGTGGAAACAGCCACTGGATAAAACTCTGATCTCTCTCTTGCAGGAACATTAATTGCCAAAGTTATCTTTACATTTGTATTGTTGCCTGGCAAACCCTGAACACACAAGGACATGTTCTTTGCAGCAGTCATCTTAATCCTCTGCACTACTTTAGCATGATTGGACACAGCCACTAGATAAAACTCCGATCTCTCACCTGCAGGAAGATGAATTGCCAAAGTTACCTTTACATTTTTATTGTTGCCTGACAGCCTCTGAACACACAAGTACATGTTTGTTGCAGTCATCTTAATCCTGTGCGCTACTTTAGCATGAGTGGAAACAGCCATTAGATAGAACTCCGATCTCTCTCCAGCAGGAACATTAATCACCAAGGTTACTTTTACATTTTTATTGTTGCCTGACAACCTCCGAACACACAAGGACATGTTCTCTGCAGCAGGCATCTCAATCCTCTGTGCTAGTTTAGCGTGAGTGGAAACAGCCACTAGATAAAACTCCGATCTCTCTCCAGCAGGAACATTAATCGCCAAAGTTACCTTTACAGTTTTATTGTTGCCTGACAACCTCTGGACACACAAGGACATGTTCTTTGCAGCAGGCATCTTAATCCTCTGCGCTACTTTAGCATGAGTGGACACAGCCACTAGATAAAACTCCGGTCTCTCTCCAGCAGGAACATTAATCGCCAAAGTTACCTTTACATTTTTGTTGTTTCCTGACAACCTCTGGACACACAAGGACATGTTCTTTGCAGCAGGCATCTTAATCCTATATGCTACTTTAGCATGAGTAGAAACAGCCAATAGATAAAACTCAGATCTCTCTCCTGCAGGAACATTAATCGCCAAAGTTACCTTTACATTTTTATTGTTGCCTGAAAACCTCTGGACACACAAGGACATGTTCTTTGCAGCAGGCATCTTAATACTCCTCTCTACTTTAGCATGAGTGTACACACCCACTAGATAAAATTCTGATCTCTCTCCTGCAGGAACATTAATCGCCAAAGTTACCTTTACATTTTTATTGTAGCCTGAAAACCTCTGGACACACAAGGAACTCTTCACTGGGTGCTTTTTAAATCCCTGTTATTTTTTACCACGCCCCCCACCCCACCCCAAGGTCAGCACCAGGTGCGGCTGCACCAGGCGCACCGCCCTGGAGTCTGCCCTGTACGCAGCGAGAGGAAGGTACTGGGTCTTCTCTGCAAACTCAACGGCTGTGTGGACCAAGTTGGTAAAGAGGATTACAGAGTATGAATAGAAATTCTTTTACCTTCAATGTCTTGTTTGGTGGCCTGCGATCCTAATGTACATACTGGTGGAGTGAACTGTTAAATTGTTTTTGTACCCTTACTTACTTTGCCCACAACTTGGATGGTTACCCCAACTGCCTTTTTCATTTTGCCGCATACAATCTTTAATCACCTTTTTTTTCTAACCAAAAAGCGGTCCAAAGTGTGGCTAGCTAAAACTTCCGTTATGCAAATACTCCACTACCTTCACAGAACACGATTTCACCAATTTAGTGGGTTTGGCCTCTGGATAGTGCATATATGTGGCCACACAACATCCCTGCAAACATTGGTAAACATCTCACTTACACAGACATACTTACCCTCAAAACCATTCCCCATAAATCCACTACACACAACAAATTTTGACATCTTATAATAACATGCCACTCAATTCAACTACACACACTTCCGTACCACATCATTCCACTCCATGCCACACAATTACAAACCAATACTATAAACTACACATAATTCCACTCCACTCTAAACCATATAATTACACTTCACACAACACAATTTAATTCTATATAATTTCATTACACATAATTACACTCCAACCTGCATTTCACGCAACATATTTACACTACACATATATCCACTCAATTCCAAAACACATAATTACACTCTACAAAAAAATCACCTTTGCAACATGCCACATAATCCCACACCACTAATATTCTAATCCACACCATGCCACATAGTCCTCTACAAACCATGCCACATAATTCCACTCAACACAATTCAATGCCACCCAGTTCTGCACCAAACAACATAATTACACTCCACATAATACCACTCTGCTCCACATAATTACACTGCACATAATTACACTCTACTCAATACAATATAAATACACCTCACATAAATGCACTTTATGCCACATACCAGCAATCCACATAAATGCACTCCACACCATAACACATAATCTAATAAGCATAATTTTGCTCAAAGCCACACAATTCAACTCCACACATTTACAAAACACACAACATAATTCCGCACAAAACCACATATTTCGAATACACAACATAATTCCACAACACACCACATACCTCGAAAACACAACACAATTGTACACATCATACCACAACTAATAATTCCAATACAACCCACATAATTCCACGCCAAACCACAAACATCCACTACACTCCAAACCAAAACACATAAGGTAAAAGACATTTTATTTACAACGCCAATAGCTCTAACTCTCGCAAATGTGAAACCTATTGCATTGAAAATGCTTGTTTATTCTTGCGTCTGGAGTCTCATTTATGTCTGCTGTGCCTCAGCTCACCACCTCCTGACTCCCCTTGGCCACACAATACTTACGACACATACAATTTCAGAATTGTGTGGACATGTAAAGTGCCTTTATGCCCTTCGGCCAAGTTCAGCTCATATGTGCAAAGCGTAATTGGTTTTTTAATTTTATTGCAGTTTTATATACCGCAAACTTGGCCCAAGGGCATTAAAGCTCTTTACATGAGAACCAGAGCCCTGTACTCTTTGTTTGCCACTTGCCGCTTGTCCTGTGCCGTTTTCCCTGAGCCAGAAAATCACCGGAGGAACAGCTTGGGGGAGCAAGACCACAACCCCCAGGCTACAACGTGAGGCGCACAGGAGGTGCGTCACCGCCAGCGCCGGAGGCGCTTTAAATCCCGGGCAGGGCTCACGCAGCGTGGGACGCGCGCGGGCGAAGCCCGGGCAAAGGGCGGGCCCGTCGGTGACTGGAGGAGGCTGGGCTGGGCCACCCCTCTTGACTGGTCCAAAGGAATCGCAATAAAACACTGGTAAGGACTATCTTTGACAGCATTGCCATAATTGTGTCTTTCCCTGAGGAAGATGGGTAAGAGGAAACAACCACAATCCCTGGGGAAGTCACAGTCTGCCAATACGCCCATAACTAAATATTTAAAGTCAGCAGTGGGAATGATAGATAGTGAAATTGTCCTTGTAACGGAACAGCTGGCTGCAACTAAAACTGTGCTAGATGCTGCCTTAATGGTACCGGAACTAGAGGCCAGACAAGAATTACTGTCACTTGAAGTAATTGAGAAGGTATCTGAGACAGAGACAGTACCATCTGGAAACAATACAAGTATAAGTAAAAGGTTCATGACAAACAGAAAGGATAATCCATCTATCTCAACATCGCCACTGGAGATCTCAGAACTATCTGATAATTCAACGTTAGTCTCCCCACCAGCGAAAAAAGTTAAACAACTGTCAAAAATGAAGAATAGTACCGAAGAAGCTACTGCGACAGAGCCGAGGATAAAGCAGAAGTTAAAGAAAGGGGGCAAACCTGTCGGAATGACGAAAGGAGAAACTTCCGTGACTGATAGTCAACAAGGGTTGCATAACTTTGAGACATTATTTTAAAAAGTACACTCAAAATTGGACTGTATTGAACGTCGTGTTATGTCCGAGATAAAATTGGTCCAAAAAGATGTAACTTTTTTAATTGAGTTGGTGTCGGGACTTTTTTCTTCCAAAACTTCTAGTATTTCCACCGTAGCTGAAAATTTATTAATTAGGCCAAAGGAGGGCGACAGCATTAGAATCATATCTGAAAACAAACAAGGAAAGGACTGTACCAAGTCTGAATTAGGGGATAGTATCCCATCTATACAAAGCCGAAGGCCGGATATAGAACAAAAAACACTACCTAGCGTATTGATAGAAACTAATAAGTTGGAGAAATCAAATAAGTCCATGTTATCTGGCAATACTATAGATGAGCCTCTACACCTTCCACCTCAGGCGACACCTTATGTTATCGTTCTTAAAAATGTGCCCCGGTTGAAAAAAAATAAGTCCTATGAACCATATGAGAAATTAAAAAATCAAGTGACACATTGGTTGAATGTAAACACGAATATCGACACTAACGTATTACAACGAAATATCATAATGTTAAGGAGAGTGAGCTGGGTGGGCAGCTCCAGAAAACATAGTGCAGGAGATTGTGTGGTGGTGAACTTCCGTAGTAAAGAACTGGTACAAGAACTGATGGGGATATTTATAAATAACACCATGGAAATGAATTCAGATACGATTGAATATATAACTGCTGTCCCATTGGGCTACTTTTATAGGCCAAATGAGGTATACCCGAAGGTAAATGGCCCCACTTTTCGTAGATCGATTTTAAATATTCCTACATATAATAGGTATGAATTACTCAGATCATGCAGTGAGATTGATTGACATAGGGAAAAGATAGAAATTGTTTCGGACAGAATACAGGATGATATTCCACCTGTATACGAGTTTGTGGTTAATGGAAAGATAAATAAGTTGAAGGACTGCCCGAGTGCGCAAAAATTTACTGAGGATCGTTATGATATGGTAGACCCTGATATAGACAATGCTTCAAACTATAGTGCTAACAAGCTAGATGGTATTTTATGCACACAAACATCAATTGAGCACCAACATAAACACCTAGATAACACTAGTGGCATTCCCATCAGTGATATGGAAGCTGTGGCCGTATACTGTTCAACTACTCAAGCCTACAGGCCCTTGATTTTCATGTCTTGGAATATCTCAGGAATCAAGAACAAGATAAATAATGATGCATGGTGTAAATTGATAGAGAGGTATTTTATAATTATGATTCAGGAAACGTGGAACACAGAGCCCTTCTTTATAAATGGTTTTAAAGTAATTTGCACTAACGCAACTCCCTCTAGAAGAGGAAGACCAAAAGGAGGTTTAGCAACATTAATAGCGGTTACTGCGCCCCTGATAGTGAAAGATGTCAATATTAACTCACAATTTTATCAATTGATACAGTTGTATACGGAAGGGAAACAAACAATTATTTTGATTAATTTTTACAATAATATTTTTGATAGCACTAAATCAAGGGTAATTAAAGATTTAGAGGTTGATCTAGAGAACTTTGTAAGGGAACTGGGAGGGGAGTATATAGTTATGTGGGGGGTGATTTTAACTGCGAAGTTTGTGGTATTCCAGTGGGAGAACAATGTGGACTTAGAGATAGTTTTGGGGACCGAATTTCACATTTTCCACACGATACATACGGTGAAGCAATAAATAAAATTATTTTTAAATATAATCTAGTAATTCTGGAACCAGAAAATTCAGAGGGTGAAACCGCGATCTCCACCTATGTAGGTGGGAGAGGTTCATCCAATATTGATCATTTTATTATATCAGGAAAGTGTATAGATCTGGTGGAAAAAATTAAAATTAGCGAAAATTTGCTTAGCGACCATCACCCCCTTATACTGGGGCTTATTTTTGACCTGGGACATCAATTAAGGGGTAAGAATACTTATACTGACATAAAACTGCAAGGAAATAATGGAGTATCCATTAAATGGTCAGGCGTCGACCCAACTTTCTTTTTGGATAACTTAAAGGGGAAAAATCAAAATGATATTGATATCTGTTTGAATAGCTCTTCTACAGACTTGCTAATTGTAAACGCTTTCCATAATATCACCACTGAAATAGCGAGTGATTTAACTTGCAAAAAAAAGAATATGAAACATGATAATAACCCTAGATGGTTTAATAAAGAATGCTCTAGGCTAAATAGGGATCTAAAAACAGCTCTCAAATTAAAACCAAGAGACTGTGCTAAAATAAGCACCCTGAGGAAGGAGTATAAAATAGTACTAAAACGAAGGAAAAGCTAAATTCAAGAGGATGCTTGTGCAAGTTTAATTCAGGCAGCGGAAACTAGAAATGCAACACTATTCTGGCGTACCATTGATCACCCCTTCTTTAAAGATATCTCAACCCCGAAAATTGAAATTGCGGTCCCCCCACAGGATTGGATCACACACTTTGAGTCTATTTTTAATCCAGGTGCCCTTAGGGCTACCACAACACAAAATAGAAATTTTATATTAGTTGAACCTGTAAAATCACAGCCAATTTCACCAGTAGAAATTAAAACTGCCCTCTTAAAGAGCGCTAGCAGGAAAGCCGCAGGACCTGATGGGGTACCCATCGATGTTTTTAAAAGCGATATGGATTTTTGGACTCCTATTTTATTAAAGGTTCTTAATGCAGCAATAGGGGGAGTTTTACCTGCATCGTGGTCACAAAGTATTATCGTACCTATTTTTAAAAAGGGTAATAGAGGGATGGCGAACTGCTACCGTCCCATATCTCTTCTGGACTCAACCTCTAAATTAATGGGAAGAATTCTCCTGGGGAGGTTAGAAGAATGGGTTAATGAGAATATACATCCTCTCAGAAGCCCAGTTTGGGTTCAGACGAGGTATCGGAACGGTAGAACAATGTTTAAATTTGGAACTCCTAATAGGAAAATATACACTGGCTAAGGAGGGGGTTCTACATCTATGCTTTGTAGACCTCACCAGTGCATTTGATTTTGTCAATCATGCCAAATTGTGGCAAACCTTAAAAGAGTTAGGAGCACCAAATGACATTATTATATACTTATCCCAAATCTATACTTTTTTAACTTCAAGAGTTCGTTTTGGAATGAGGGGCGAATGTACACAGGATTTTATGGTTACAAAAGGTGTACGCCAAGGTTGTGTATTGGCACCTTTGCTGTTCTCACTATATATTAATAATGTGGATCTCTTTTTGCAAAAGCAAAATGTAGATTGCCCAAAAGTAGGCAGACGCACAACCCCGGTTTTACTCTACGCGGATAACGCTGTCCTTTTATCAAGGACAGCGAATGGATTACAATGTCTAATCGAGAATTTTACTCAGTACATGTCAGAAAAGGATTTAAAGTTAAATCTTACCAAAACTTTTGTTATGACATGTGGAAAGACTAAATTGAAGCTTAGACAACATAATGCGGGAGGTGTAATCTTAGGTAGAGTGCCAACCTTTGCTTATCTGGGCTTACTTTTTGATAGAAAGGGCAGCTGGAAACCTCACATTGATTCATGTAACCTGAAATGTTTAAGAATTGCTGAGGGAATCTTTAGATTCTCAGCCAAAATGGGAAACAAGCCTGTGAGGGAGATACTTACTTTATATAGAACTAAGTGTGTCACTGGTGCTTGTTATGGGGCAGAAATATGGGGGAGAGCAAATACCTTATCCCTGCAAATACAAGAAAACAAATTTTTAAAAGAGTACTGGCAGTACTAAACTCCACAGCCAGTTATATTGTACATAAAGAATTGGCTGTATCATACATAAATGATATCATCGGAACAGCGGGTCTTACATTCTGGCGAGGGTTGTGGGTAAAAGAAGAGACAAAATTTACCACGGATATAATAAAGGACTGCCTGGCCCTTGATCACTGGAAAAAAATTCCATGGCTTGAGTATATCCAAAAGTTACTGCTAGATTGCAGGATAGACTTTGATAAAAGGGATCCGGCATCCATACAAGACATCAGTAAAAATGAGTTGAAGTCAAGATATATCTCGGCCATGGACTGTGTTAGAACCAATGAAGTCAAACATAAACATAGTGTTACCACCTATTGTCAAATCCCTTCTGTGCTGGGTATACAGACATACCTTACAATGATAGGAAATACCCAACACAGATTTTATTTAACACGGCTAAGATTTGGCATAATACACTATATAACTGCTTTTCGTGACAAGGAAAAGGGTCCTTATAATCTACCAAATTGCACATGTAATGGAAAAACCCCCAGTCCACACTACATTTTATATTGTTCTGTACTTTGTACAGCGATATTCGGAAATCTGTTTTAAAACCTCTTTTTTTAACAAATAGGTTGTATAATTATAAAAATGCTTTTAACTTTTTATGTAGCTTGGACAACATGAAGATTATGTGCACTGTTGTTCGTTTTATATTAAGGGCAGTCAGGAGAAGAAAGGAATTAGCACATTTAGATGCGCTATTATACGAGAAAAGTGATTATATTAACTAGTTGTGTTATAAAACATGCGCAGACATTTAATATTTAATATTTTTTTTTTTTTTTTGGTTTTTATATGCATATTATGTTTGTGTGTCGCATAAAGACAATTTTACTCTGGATTTATTGCATCCCTGTTTAAACGGGAACGTACAACTAGATTGAATGAATTCGTAAAATATACACTTTTCATATTTGCCCTTATTAATGCACTGCGTACTGACTAGTCCATAGAATAAAACGTATTGATCGCTGTACTTAAATAATGTTTTGGTAGAATGTATTTTGTAGTATGTATATTGATATGAAATTATTGTATGGTACTAGTCCTTGCTTCTGACCCTAAAAGTATTTTGACTATGGATCCCCTGGAATTTCTATGAAAAATTAACTGTAAATGATCTGAACTTTTAAACTTGTAAATTGGACCCTTGATCAATTTTATTACTGTTCTTACAAGTATGCTTTTATGGATGTACATTTTACACCGAATAAAGCTGGTTTGAATTTGAATTTGAATTTGAATTTGAGAACCAGATTTTTTACATGAAAGCATATGTTTTTTTTTATTACACAGGGAGCTTAAAGGCCATATTTATGAGTTTTGTAGTGCAGGGCAGCACAGCAGGTCACCTTGCTGCGCTTCCCTGTGTCACAGGGAAAGGGCTGGAATGTGCTATATTTATCCAATATGGTGCATTCCTGTCCTTTTCCCTTGCACCAACGCAGACACCCTTGCCACATAGTGCAAGGGTGCCTGTGTTGTCGGCAGGATTGTTTTTGTGCAGGAAGGGACTTTTTCCTACTTCTATGTGTGCTGCAGAATGCAGCACACATAGAATGAAGCACACACAGAAAGAGGATAAAACTAGATATTTCTCCTTGTTACGCCTCTCCTGGGGAGGGGTATCTTTTTGGTGCATTCCCAGGTTTACAAGATCTTGTAAATCTAGGAATGCATCAAAAACCATCGGAGTTGCATGGTAACAGCCATGCAATGGCCATGGAACTCCTACCCAGGGTAGAGTAACACAACGCATCGATTTGCACTGCATTGCGTTACTCCATATTATTAGAGCAACTCAAAGCCACACAAAGCAGCTTTGCGTGGCTTCAAAAATATAACTTGCGGTTTGGGTCGCTCTTGCACCATGCTGCGTGGTGCAAGAGCGATGCAAGCCAGGTCATAAATATGGCCCTAAGTGATTTGCCCATTATCACAGTATGTTGAGCTGATGCCGGGATGTGACCTCCCCAGCCATAAAAACAAAAAAATATGCTTTCATGTAGATTATCTGCTGAAGAGCGTTGGGCACTCTGACAGACACTGGAGAGTGTATTCAAGCTGGGTTGCTGCTGCAGCCCTACATCGGGCGAGAGGGCGCAGAATAACCAGACCAAAGTGAGAGCAAAAGGCTGCTTTATTACGACAGGCACACAGACTATGGATTTTTAACATTAGAAACATTTTATAAAAACCCGCCTCACTAATACAACCAATTTCCTTACCCCTCTACCCTTAAACCTCCCCCAACAATAAACAGCCCCCAATCCATCATCCAAACATTCATTACTTTCCATTCCCTTTCCTTCCATTCGCTGTCCTTCACACTCAACCCAACCAGCCATACCCTGTATTACCTCTGCCATGACTACCCTGTAAGGCCCCCAACCTTTTTGGCCTGTCGCGAGTTTCTCCACTTCTGCCACCAGCAAAAGACCCTGACAAGGAGTATTTCCTGCCCCCCCCCCCTCATTTTTTCTTTCTTTCTGTGCTGTCTATTTTTGACAGTACTGTGGCTGTCGCCCCAACAGCTTTCAACCTTTAACTTGAGAGAAAACCAACCCAGTGTAACTTGGTTGTCGCCATAACAGCCTTTAAGCACCATCTCTTCCTTGCCAATGCCATGGCTAACCTTTCCCTGACTTCCAATAAGTACAGCTCATTCTCCATAAAAGAGAGGTGAACTCCATCCCGCCTAAAGAACATAAAGTCTTCCTTATTTATGCCTTTGTGTTCTATCCAACCCACTCCCCTCTCCCCTCACCTTACAGAAACGATGCATCTCTCTATTCACCATCCTCCTGATTTTCTTAATCGCTTAATATTTAACTGTTCCGTGCCAGACCCTCCTAGGAACCAATACTGTACAAAAAACATGAGTGCCTGACTATGACCTCCCAATCAAATCCAAGTCCTTTTTTATTTCTTTTAGCAATCCCAAACTTGACGATTGTACCAAGTCATTTGCTCCTAAATGCACAATCAAGACATCCGAATCCGGTCGCACCAATATATAATCTGGCAAACAAGGAAGCAATTGACCATTTCATACCACCCCTTACCCAACCCTCTACCCCACCATTCAATATTTATGTCATCCAAACGAAAATCCGAGTTCCGTCCACAAGGCCTCTCATCTCCTTGCTTAGCTGCACATTTTATGAAAGAATGGCCGACAATCCAAACTGAAAATGACGCCAGGACTGGTCCCAAAACGCCATAGAAATAAAAGAAGTGTTAATAACAAGGACTCACAAATTGTCCAAATTTCTTGTGTATCGTGAACAGCAATCTGAGAGCCCTCTGCCCAATTTTCTCACTTCCCGCAATGAAAACCCCAACCTGGCAACTTCTGACGCCATCCCGTTCCTGAAAGAATGTGTACCAAAATTTGATGGGTTCTCTCCCATTCGACAAAGAATTTCCTCATTACCCCAGAACCTGCGATGCTGCCAGCCTGGACCCAATCTCATGTAGAAAGACTAACTCATCTCTTGCCCCCTCTGCTGCCCTAAACTCATGCTCAGCTTCCACCGGTGTCTCCTTGCTCTGCTTCTGAGGCTGATGCTATTCCCTCCTGTAATACAGCACTATTGCGAGAGACATTAGTGGGCCCCAAGCCCCCTTTTGCTCCTGTTGCGTGACTTGGCTTCCTCCCAGTGCTGAATTTCCCCCTCTTCCAGTTCCTCATCATCATCCTTGTAATCCAGCTCACATTCTAACTCTTTATCTAACTCTTTATCTACCTCATAAACACCCACCCCTCCCATCAAAAGATTTCCAGTTAATTTTAGTCTTTGACTGATACAGCGCCAGTGCATTAATTCCATTCCTTGCTGTCAGAATAGTTGCCCAGAACCTCTCCCTCTCTTCGGGCTGGTTGTCCCAGGTCGCAGCTAACCTGGCCAGATCATTTTCGCCGCAGCTGCTGAACTTCTGTGATATCTCTCCGCTGACGCCCCTACCTGCGGGATCTGTGGTCTTGGTCCCTAATCTAACATCAATAAATGTTTCCTCTGTACTGTCATCCTCCCACAGGCATCTTACTTGCGGAGCTCTGAACTGTTTATTTTGTGGTCCCTCCTTTTGCCTCACTAAAACATTCTCACCCCTACTTCACCAATGTGTACTCTTAGTGGTGACTGCATGGCTAACCATACTGTCCTGGGCAGTGTATTTCACGTTTTTCTTACTTAATTTCATTGCCCCAGAGGCTTCTAGCTCAAACACCATTATTTTTAATTTTGTGGCATTGCTTTTAAATAATTCCTTTGTTTTGTTTATGTGCTGCGGTACGCTCTCATCCTCGCCCCACCCCCTCAATTTGCTGCTCCTCATCGCTATCATTCATTCTTGACTGAGTGCTCACGCTGCTGCTCATGTGCGAGCAATCTACTGCCCCAGCTACTGGAATTCAGTCACCACACTGTGCTTGGGCAGGGCTGATGCTGCTCACGCCTTCTCCTTCGCCGCAACCAGCTCAGCTCTCGGCTGCGTTTCACTTGCCGGTCTTTTCCCCGGGGGTCCACGAGCGCAACCTCGGGCTACATACACCATGCCTTGCCTGCTCTAACCGGTGGGTTCTTGCATCTCAACACCCCTGGCCTCATAAGATCCTCCCTCCTGGCGTCACATAACGCCTTCAGTGCCTCCCACACTGCTCAAGTCCTATGTGAAAGAATTCTCTATATATTAGAAAACAAGCATTTGCAATGCAATAGGTCTCGAATTTGAAAAGTACAATGCCTTTTATTTATATGTTTTGAAACCTGCAAGCGGTGCGTAAACATGCACTTTGTACTTATAGTCCTTGCTTACGAGAAGCAAGGCTGGCAGTAAAAGAGGCGTAGTTACTCCCAGCCTTGCTTCTCGTAAGCAGCGACTGTAAGTACAAAGTGCGTGTTTACGCACAGCTTGCAGGTTTTCAAAACACATTAATAAAAGGCATTGTCTTTTACAATGCCAATAGATAAAACTCTCACAAATGCGAGTCCTTTTGCATTGCAAATGCTTGTTGAGCTCTGAGACAGAGGTGGCAGCAGCCATAGGAAGTCAGGGACCATGACGCCAGGCTGTGCGTTTCAAAAGCAGGAGGGAGGAGGAGGCAGCTGCAGTTAAAACAGACCTTGGTCTTTGAATGCACAGCAAATGTGGCAAGATAAGAGCAAGATTTACAGCCCTGTTTACACAGAGCTCTGTAAACCAGGAGCACTGGTCTCAAGTGCTCCAACTTAAAGAAAGAAATAGTGCTCACAAGCTCTAAATAACAACACATATAACAGGGGCAGTCCTTGAAAATGGGCATAGCTTTTAAAGCCGATATCCTGAATACAGCATGTCTCGTAGAGACAGCGCAATCGCTGCCTAGGCGAGACCTAAAAAGGACTTCTCTAAAGTAACCCAACCTATCCTGGGACAAAAACCTGACACTGCCTACTTCCAGGACCACATCAACTGGCTGGGAAACTACTAGGGGAAAGTGTGCACCAACTGTCACTATGGCCTTACCCCTGAGCCTAACTAACCAATGGGAAGCCCTGGTGGCCTGGACTGCACCACGCGCCCAAAGAACCCCGGGGTTGGACATCCTTTGTATGCCACCCCCAAGGCCCCCATTCTAATTGGCAGCACAGCAGTTCCAATGTCAGGAGCCCTAGCCCTCAGGCCAGATCTCCTCATTCCTGTTGCGCTGTCAGTTAGAATGTAAGGTTGCAGCCGCATCCCAGCGCTGGAATTCACTCGCTGTTGACTGCCACACAGACATGCTCCACCAGTGACGCGCCATCTGAAAGCCTCATATTCAGCAACACTTGTGGTACAAGTACCCATACAGAGCCTGGCCCCAGCTGTAACTAGGAGTAGTGGTACTGTCCTAGCACAAGGAGAAGTTCCAGTACTTAAGGGGAGAACACTGAGAAGGGCCTGTACTCAGTACCAGTGAATACTGGCCCATTTAAAGCATTGATTATATAATTTTTCATGATTCTACAACTATGCTGGAAATGGGGGAAGGCAGAGGCAGAAACGAGGTGGAGTCGTGATATGAGGCAGATTAAAAGAGTGGTCCAAGGTCTGCAAGTACATACGCAGTCTTTTTATTATCTTTGCCCCCAAGCGAAAATGAAAAACTGAAAAATGTAGTAAAACTGTTCTTACTTGTCACAAACAATGCTTTTAAGATAGCTTTAAGCAGTGGCGGCTCCTGCGCTAAGGCGGAGGAGTGTTGCCCCACTGCTGTGCAGCAGTGAAATAAAGGAAAAATAAAATGGTAATAACTCGAGGTTATTATGATTTAATTTTGTCCTGCTGCGGCAGCTTTGCAGGGCGGGACGGGGCTGCTCTGACGACAGGAGTAGGGGGAGTGGCGAGCACACTTTGTAAGTGTGCATGACGCTTTGGCCGGCCGTCTCGGGTCGGCCAAACATTCATGCACACTTAGCATGTTCTCCACCCAGGCTGCATTACAGCCTGGGTGGAGAACATGCCAGGCTCCCATTCCCTGGCTGAGCGCCGAATCACGGCGCTCAGACCAATCACAATGCTGCATTGCAGCGTTGTGATTGGCTTAGGGAGCCTAGGTGTGCTTCCTGTTCTGTTCCGGTGGTGCTGAAGGACTAGGAAGAGAGACGGAGGAGAGACGCAGCAGTACAGTAATTTAAAAAAAATATATATTATTTTTATTCCCCTCAACTCTCCTCCATCGCCCACCCCGCCATCCCCGATCGGTGCAGTCCGCCACTGGTTTTAAGATATCTTAGGGGTTAGAGATGGGCGAACCACTGAAAGCTCGAGCCATCTCTGGCTCAGCTCGAGGGCTTCTTGGACTCTCCAATTCAAACTGCCTTTGTTACTTACGGGTATTCTTCGTTATTCCGAGTTCCTCTTCTGCCTCACAGTCCTTACTGGGTGAGATGGCACTCTCGTAGTCAGAAACAGTTTCTTGCAGAATAACAAAAATAAACATCAAGCATGGCTGACTTCCTCTTCCTGCCACCTACCACACATAAGGTTGCCACCTGGCCGGTTTCATACCGCCATGACCGGTATACACTTATACAGTGTTTCATTACAAGTTCCTAACAGAAAACATGGGACACTTTTTTAGGTGTCTAATCCACTAATGGGTGGCACTTTTATTTTGGTTCCCAGTCCAATTTTCTGTCCCAGTCCAACCCTGCAGAAGATGGACTGTATTTTCCTCAAAGATGCTGTCCTTGAAATACAAATAGTCAAAGCACTATCCAAATCAATAATATTACACTTTCTTCTTCCAGGGAAAATGGATTCAGAAAAAGGAGTTTGTAGGAAAGAAAAGTCGGGCCAACTGTCTAATGGCTCAAAAGGAGGAAACTGAAGGGCCTTTAAGACTACAGGGAGATCCCAAGAGCAGGATGTCTAGATTATTGAATTGCCGCAGCAACCTCTTCCGAACAACCTAAAGCTTGAAGTCCTAACCCCTCAAGCTCCACATTTCCAGTTGTAGTCTTGACAGAGCTAGTCTGTCAAGGGTTGTAGATAACATAGGTGAAGGGTCGAGAGGAGGAAGCCAATAGGGAGCAACTGATAGTTGCAGGAGAAGAGGGTACCAGTTTATTCTGGACCAACGTGGGACCACCAACAGAATTTGAAACTGATCTGTCATTATCCTCTGGGTTTCTTAGGGAATTAAGGAAATGGGAGAAAAGGCATACAGAAGCCTCCAGGGTCATTTGGTGGGAAATATATCTACTGCCCAAACATCAGGGGCTGGATCGAGGGTGCAGAACATGTAATCTGACAACTGTCCTTGGAAGCAAAAAGGTCTAGCCAAGGAGTCCCAAAACTCCGGGATATTTGCTGGAAGATCCTTGGATGCAGAACCATCAAGATTGATGAGGGGAAAGATCGACTCAGATGGTCCTCAAGCAAATTCTCCCTCCGTGGAAGATAAACTGCTTGCAGACACAGAAGATGCTGTTCCACTTAAAGACAAATTACACTGGTCATCTGGTCTAGAGCAGAAGGATCTGTTCCTCCCTGATGCTGAAGATAGCTTCTCACAGCCTGAGGATAACGTGAACAGACTGATTTAGAATCATAGGAGCAAAAAGAAGGAATGCCAAATGCACCACCATTAATTCCTTCCAGTTAGAAGACATTCAAATCGGTGAAAGAGACCCCCCCCCCCCCTGAACTTGGCTGCTTTGAAGGGTCGCTCCCCAACCCTTCCCCCTGGTATCCGTGTTAATTACTCTAGGAGAGGGGAGAAGAAAAGGGGTTCCCCTGTTATGTGACTCCTCCTGGAGGCGCCTTTGCAGATCCTGGGTTACCTGCGGAATAATGGGGACTGGAAGAGCGTATTCCTGAGATACAGGGGCCCATTATCTTGGGAGATGATGAACCAGGGGTAAAGGTGGAGGGGCAATCAAGAAAGAATTGATATTGACGGGGCCATGTCCCCCTGAACCATCAACCACTTTCTGGTTGAAGCCTGAGACTTGATCAGCTGGGTTGACAGATGAGACCGAAGCTTCTCTTTTCTGTATGTGTGTGTGTGGGGAAATATCTTTAGTACTGAACGGTCAAAGTAGATTTCAATTAACCTGATTGTCTGTGCTGGAACATGATTTGTCTTTTTTATGTTCACTAGGAATGCAAATCTGGGCAGGATCTGGAAGGTTTTCTGGAATTTTTCTGATGCCATTGAAAAAGAATGAACAGCTGTGGGAAAGTGGGTTTCTGTTGCAGTAACCCCCCCCCCCCACACACACACACATTTTGCCAGATGTCTGATGCTCTTTGACTAATTGTGACCTGGGTTCCTGCCAATCAGGTTCCCATTGCCTGTGTTCTATCCCAAAACTGTACCTTTGTTCTCACAATTGGTGCACCTCTGGCCCACATATAAGTCCTTTGTAAAAGGTATCATTGGCACCAAGGGCCTTGTGACCAGAGAAGGCCTCTGAGGGCTGCAGCATGCATTGTGCCACCGCCAGAAACCCCTCATCTAACACATACACACTGCCATTGAAGACTGTGTGTTTTGGTGCAGGCAAAACTTAAAAGACGACATGGCACACATCCCTGTGGGCCATGCCTACCTGCCATTGCCTGTGGCATAGGTAAGTCACCCCTCTAGCAGGCCTCACAGCCCTAAGGCAGGGTGCACTATACCACAGGTGAGGGCATTGCTGCATGAGCAATATGCCCCTACAGTGTCTGTTCCCTGTCAAAGACATTGTAAGTGCAGTGAAGCCATATTGAGTACATGGGCTGGGAATTTGTCAATACGAACTCCACAACTCCATGATGGTTTTACTGAATGCTAAGGAGTTTGGTATCAAACTCCTCGCATAATGAACCCACACCGATGCCAGTGTTGGATTTATTATTAAATGCACTCAGAGGGCATCTTAGAGATGCCTCCTGAAAAACCACCAACTTCTAGTGTATTGGCTGACGGGTCCCTGCCAGCCAGCCACCACCAAACAGGTTTCTGACATCATGGGGTGAGAGCCTTTGTGCTCTCGGAGGTCAGGAACAAAGCCTTCTCTGGGAGGAGGTGCTTCATACCTCCCCCTGGCAGGAACAGCAACACTTGGCAGTGAGCCTCAAAGGCTCTCACCTTATGATGTGTTGATTGGGGCAGCTCCAACTAGTGGAGATGCCTGCCACCCTGTCTAGACCCCACTTTTGGCAGCAGGACAGGCGGCAAAATTAGTAAGCAGAGTAGGAGTGTCCACTTTAGCCTGGCACACCCCTAGGGTACATCTGAAAAAAGTCTGAAGCACACCTCGGTTTGCCAAAGTTCTAATTTATAATCCATTTGTCATATTTAGCGTGCATTCACTCTGTTATGCGCTCCGTTCCTAATGCGCAATGGGTAAGAATTAATCACAAAGTTGAGACACGCGAAATTCGTGTCCCAAAAGAGTTGCACAGCTGGATACACATTTGTGAAACAATTTTACACGTACTCCATAGTGTTGCCAAAGTTCATCCAATTTTATTTCCATTTTTTAACCATTTAATCCGTCACGTCAAAGAGAGGAAGTTCAAATTTTTCAGGCATTTAAATTACACAGGAATTGCCCATCCGGGCCTATTCACAGGCACGTAAGTGAACTCCATCCTCCAATACATATTAATTCACCCAATGCATTTCGGTCAAATTTCGACCTTCTTCAGGGGTTACCTTACTGTACCTCGTAGCTCACAGACTCAAAACCATCAGGAAAGGATGTGTAAACTGAGGAGAACCCCATCCATTTTGGAACTGACTTGGTTTTAGATCCAAAACTAGTGCAATCGATTAGGTCTTCTGTTTCCTCCTGGTTAAGTGGAAGATTGTGGACTTAAGAGAGGGAGATTTGTTTGTGGCAATCATAGACACCGTGCCATGTGTGATTTGGTCCCCAGAAAGAAATTGTGGGACGTTTGCAAGGGATGGGGATTGCTCTAAATCTGCTGCACATAATTATGCTTCTCCATGAGGGGAATTGTGCAAGGGTCCGTGTGACAGAAGAGGGAAGTTGACAGCGGATATTCCTGTCTGCAGGGTGTGCATCAGGGCTACGTCCTAGAACCTACGCTCTTTCTTCTATATAATAACAATTGTGTTACATACTTGTTTGATTGTGTTAACGACTACCCTACCCTGACAGGACAGAAAATTATCACGCTTTTCTTTGCGGCGACACTCTTCTATTGGCCAAAACCAAGAGAGGTCTTCAAAATTTGATTGGTAGTTTTAGTCTGCTCTGCTCTGAGCATGGCCTCAAAATCAACACTTCCAAAACTAAGCTGATGGCCTACTCGAGAAAAAAAAAGGGTGAAGGGTGTCATCAGTATAGGAAAGGAAGCATTGGAAAGGGTGGCAGACTACAGGTGAGTCCTCAAGTAGTGTTTTTCATTGTGTGAAATTCCTTTTGTGCTAGTTTTCTGGACCACTGCCTAAATGCATAATTATCACTGTTTAAAACTTCATTTCATTGAAGATTGCACACTCCCTCATTGCTTCCTTGCCATGTTACAATGTGTACCTCACAAAATGCCCACTGCCAGCCCTTATGTAGTAAAGTGTTGCAAATATTTTTCTGAACTTCATTAAAAATGAAATTATAACAGGCTCCTTTCCAGAGCAATCTCCTACTCTGGAGGATCTATCTTTCCATGTTAGCAATCTTTTTAGTTTGAAGCCTACTAGACATCTCAGCTATCTGGTTTGCTTAAGAGTTCTTGAGGACATTCTGAAAGCTTCCCCGGAAAAGCATTCTGCCTATTGTTTACCATGGGCTTTGTGTTTTTTTTAACCCACAGTTGCTTTGTTTCTATTTGCTGACTTTATCACTTTACCCCCTCCACTCTATGCCACTCTGCACCACTCCACTCTACACCACTCCACGCAACACCACTCCACTCAACACCACTCCACGCTACACCACTCCACGCTACACCACTCCACTCAACACCACTCCTCGCTACACCACTCCACTCTACTCTACACCACTCTGCACCACTCAACTCCACTCTACTCCACTGCACGGCACTCCACTCTACTCCACTCTATGGTACTCTACTCTACTCTATGACACTCTACTCTAGGCCACTCTATTCTACGACTCTCCACTTCACAACACTCCTCTCCACTCTATGCCACTCCACAACCCTCCACTCTGCTCTACGCCACTTTGCACCACTCCACTCTACACCACTCCATGCAACACCACTCCACTGTACACCACTTCACGCTACACCACTCCACTCCAGTCTACTCCACTCCACTCTGCACCACTCAACTCCACTCTACTCCACTGCAAGGCACTCCACTCTACTCCACTCTATGACACTCTACTCTATGACACTCTACTCTAGGCCACTCTATTCTGCGACACCCCACTTCACAACACTCCTCTCCACTCTATGACACTCCACAACCCTCCACTCCGCTCTACGACACTCCACGACACGCCACGACACTCTACATCACTCAATGTACGCCACTCTACTCCACTCTATGACACTTCACTCCACCCCACTTTCCTCTACGCCACTAACTTGTAGCCATGCTGAACAGCACACGCTGTTGTACAACATGGCTAAAACACATAGGCAAAGCCAATAGCTTTTGTATAGGCAAGGCCTATTGACTTTGCTAGTGTTTGTTTGTGCTGGGTAGGATTTTAAACAGGCTGTTTTCACATGATTTCACTGTGAAACATACAGCACCCTCCCATGCCAGGAGCAGTACAGACCTGCAGGGCTTCTTTGCTGTATGGGTTCCAGAAGTCCCAGGGTGACAAGCCTTCCATTACTGTGCATGGTGCCCGAACTGTAATGCTCTCTGCCTACAATCTGGTCAACAATACAATACAATCCCATTTATAGAGCGCACAGCTACCTCCGAGGAGGTTTCTCGGCACTAGCAGAAAAGATCACCCAGAGAAGACATCAGAAAAGAGGTTAAAGGATGGCTAAACAGGAATCAAAGAGAAGAGTTTTTTATGACTGAAAAGCAGTTTCAGATGGGCTGCTTCTCAAACTAAGAGGAATTGTGTTTCACAGCTTATTGCCAAGAAGGTGAAGGGTCTGCCTTCTCTTCTGGCCCTGTGAATACAGGGGATTTTGAAAAGTTTGAGATTATTGGATCTCCAGGATCTCTCCTATGTATATGGTTTGAAATGGCTCTTAAGCTAAAGAGGGCTCCTGTGGTTGTAGGCCCTGAAGGCCAGGATCAGAGCTTTAAACTGTATTCTCTTGCTGACAGGAAGCCAGTTGAAAACAATTAAATGACCAGACACAGAGATTCAAAGCGGGATCTTCAGAATCAGTCAGGCAGCAGCGTTCTGAATGGTTGGAAGGCGGTGAATAAAAAAAAACGGGATATCTAAGTACAGACTGTTAGAATAGTCCAACCTAGAGGTTATTAAGGCATGGATGTAGGAGAGTAGGATCTGCCTCTTATGTTGCCCCCACTTTTTTTCTGATGTTTACACTGGTTTCTGGCTATAGTCTGGCTGGGTCCCTGCTAATCAGGGCCCCAGCCTCTCTGTTCTCTCTAAACGATTTGGAGTGCACTTTAGGTGCACTAGTGATTGGATACTGTGGTACCTTATGAGTCCCTAGTATAGGGTACCTTAGGTACCAAGGGCATAGGTACTTCACAGGCCTACCAGGGGCTGAAGCATGTATTATGCCACCCCTGGGAAGCAGACTAAATCTGACACCACAGGCCTGCTACTGCAGCCTGGGTGAGGAAGTGCTAGCACCCCTCACTGAGATATAGGTCCCCTATATCTCTCCTGCACACACATTGAGACTTATCAGTCACCCCTAAAGCAGGCCCTATCAATCCTGAGGGCAGGGTGCTTAGTTTCCATGTGAGGGGTGCCTCTGCCTGAGCATGGCCCCTCTGCAGCCCTCAGAGTCCATTCTCTGGGGCTGTTTGTGGATGCGGTTAAACCATATACTTTTAAGTGCATTATATCCTCGCGGTATAATGCTAACTTTGGAATGGCTGCATCGAAACATGTCGTGTTTGGTGTCAAACATCTTGGAATACTACCCCCCCGCCAGTCCTGGCGGCGGGGGTAGCATTCCACCCTTCTAGAGGGATAGACATGTACCTACTGTGGAAACGCGGTAGAATCCTGCAGAGCCCTGGCATCACAAAATGGATCAATAAAGAAGAAGTACGTGGTTCCTCGGTGAATACAGAGTATTTATAGCAGGTCGTGAAAGGAAGGGGATTCTTCCTTTCGGAACTGGTGCCCTCACACACCCAGCAAGCTAGGTGTCATGCTTCATCATCTGGGCCTGCTCCTCGTCGGGTCGGCGCTGCAATACCCGACGGGCACCCAAAAAGGGGCTCTTTATCGGAGATCTTTTGTTCCTTGCTGGTGGGTGCCGTGGGTGTAAGGGCCCTTTTGATTGTGTGGATGTAGTAGTATGTGAAGTGAGTTAAAACAAGTCAGGGTGCCTTATGGAACATATTTTATTCTTGGTAGGCCCCCTGCCTGATTTAAAATAGAAAAAGGAGAGGCGTCTATCTGACTATAATGGGTCAAGATCAGGGCGCTCTATTCCTAGTGGGTCAACATGTTTCTCGCCATTGTTGTCTTAAGGATCAAAGGCGATTCTTCAGGACCGTAAAGTGAGTCTATCTACACCCAGTGGTGTGGTGAACTACCTACCACTCTTGGATAAGCGGGTTGTGCGCCCGTTGTTTCTATGGACGACCTGTACGTGAGGAAAAAAAAAAAAAAAAGGGTATATATACTCTCAAGGACACAGTTGACCACAAGTTCCATCGTGCTTCCAAACAGATACTCTGTATTAGGTCCATGACTGACATTGGTGATCAATAATATCAATAGTGGTTCGCTATTCATATCACCCAAAAAGTGTGTTCCTGAATGAAGTCTTCTGGTAACACATACATATTGTTGAATAAAACCAATTACTTAAAAACATTAATACAATGGTGAAGAAATGGTAGTAAAACAATTGGGTGATCAGAGGCCTTTTTCATGCAACTCACCCAATCACTAATTGAATCGTGCCTCGTCAGTATCCAGCGGGCCGTGGACACATATAAGTTATGTGTCTGGAAATTGATAGATATAAGAAGAGATTCATAGTCAGGTGTGAGGAGATCACAGGTTAGTATAGAACTGCTTCTATAACTAGAAGGATAGCCTCGTAAAGTAGCGATCTTCCAGTGGTCCTGGCCCAATGGGTTGCTCTTTCAAAATAAGTTCCTGTCCTCACTTGGCGGATTCTCAATGCCCCTCAATCCTATGGCACTCAGTACGGGCAGCTGTGCGGGCGCCAGCACCACCGGTGACCCCAATGGGTGATAGTAGTCACTGCGGTACTAAGCGCGCACATCGCTACAAACAAGCTGTCACCACCCCTATGAATTGGCATTGCGTTCCCATCAAGTAGTTACTTGATAACTCATGTGAGAGATAGCAATCTGTTCCCCAGGCGCTTACCTCTGTAGTCGGTGCCGTCTGAGGTCCCTTATTTTTAAGCGTATCAAATACTCACCTGCTTTCAATGAAAGCCGTGTGGTTGACCTACCCCTCTCCGCTGGATCCGGGAAGGTAATGGACTAGTAGAAACTGTCCTTTTATATACCTGCAGGTGAGCCAGCTCGGGCGGGGCAGGGAAGCCGATCGGTTTCAGCTGGTGCTGCTAAACGTCATGTGACGTCTAAACAAGAAAGGTGGCGGCCATCTTAGACTGGTGTGGAGTGTCTATAGGGAGAAAGGTGGCGGCCATCTTAGACTGGTGTGGAGTGTCTATAGGGAGAAAGGTGGCGGCCATCTTAGACTGGTGTGGAGTGTCTATAGGGAGGTATCCCTTTCTACTCATTGCATAATAATAACCACATCTTAGATAGGGGCCCCGTGCTGGTATCACCGGAGTTGGTGAATAAAAGGGGTGGAAAATGTGTTTGCACATAACATATAGGAAAGGTCAAAGATGCCGAGAATGTAGCGGCCATCTTAGGCTGGTGTAGAGTTTCACTTGGAATATGTATATATATGCTCAGTGCATTCTGGTAACCCATTTACCAATTGCGGTCCCATGGTGATGTCACTGGAACTATTGCTGGGATTCTTAGTGGGGTAAATGGGCGCGGTGTTTGCCAATGTTGGTCCCATATTACGTAAAGCGGGAGAAGCCTGGTCGAGTATCGTGTATACATGCTATGACCATCTTGGGGTGTTCAGGATCTTAGTGCTCCGGGTATCAAGGTAGGGGTGTTATATTCATGAGTCGTACCCTGGTTTGGGGTTGGACAGTTGTGGGGAGGTTGTTAATATCGAATGCAGGGTAAGGGTCAGTACCTCTCATAGTGTCTCATATCATCAGTGATGTACTCACTGTATCAGAGGTTAGCGAGTGACCCCCACGAAATCTCATCATTGAGTCCCTGTTGGTCAGTCAACAACCGGTGTACCCATCTTTGTTCGATTCTAAAGAGGGAATTCTGTGTAATCTGAGGGTGAGTCTCTAAAACCACCCACCGTAAACTTTCAGGGGAATGTTTCAGTTCTTTGAAGTGGGTGTATAGTTTCGTGGTTACTCGTTGGCATCGGATGTTACTTTTGTGTTCTGTGATTCTGGTTTTTACCATCCTCATTGTCATCCCTATATACCTTTTCTTACAAGGGCATGTAATCATATATACACATTGAGTTGTGTTACAATTGGTATGTTTTGTAATCTGCCAGGTAAACGAGTCTGTGAAAGTTATTCCTTTTGTGGGCGTGGTTTGGGGACATACCGCACAGGAGCCACAGGGATGGTGTCCCTGAACTGGTGGTAAATCCCATAGGGATCTTTGGTCATTCGCTCTTCCAGGTCTAGGTCTTGTATGGATCAGTATGTCCTTTAAGTTCTGAGTACGCTTAAAAGCAAACCGGGGTTTAGGGATCTGTAATGCCCCTGTGTTGAGGATCCCCCAGTGTTTATTGATCACTTTCTTTATCCGGTTGGAGTCCGAAGTAAAGGAAGTGACACAGGTTAGTATGTCAGTTTGCTCTTTAGGGGTTACTTCTGGTAGGGCCTCCCGGTGATTATTCCTAGCTCTCTTCATGGATTGAGCCACTTGTCTTTGTGGGTATTGCCTCTTGAGTAAGTTTTTTGATAAGGATTTGGCTTCTGTTTGATAGTCAATGATGGAACTACAGTTTCTCCTGATGCGTAAAAACTGTCCAAAGGGTAAATTGTCCTTCAGTGCTCGAGGATGGTGGCTGTTATATAACAACAGGCTATTTCTGTCAGTGGGTTTTTTGTATAAGGTGGTGTCGAGTTGGCCATCACGAAGTCTGATCTTGAGATCTAGGAATGGTATGTCAGTGGATGAGATGGTGTGAGTGAATTTTAAAAATTCATTTTTAGTGTTACTCCACTGACAGAATTCGTGGCATGTAGTCATACTGCCTTTCCAAAGAATCAATATGTCGTCTATGAATCTCTTCCACAGTCTCAGGTTGTCAGCATAGGGATTGCTGGGGTGAGAAATGACACTCGCCTCAAATGCAGCCATATAGAGGCAGGCCACACTGGGAGCAAATGTACTCCCCATGGATGTACCCTGAGACTGGTGGAAGAGTTGACCCTTATACTCAAAGAAATTCTCTGTTAGAGCTAGGGATGCGCACTCCATTACAAATGTCACAGGAGTATGTGAGGTCCATGTTGTCATCTCCATGGCTGTTTCAATAACTGTCAGTGTCGCTTGTTGGGGAATGTTCGTGTATAGTTGTTCTACATCTAAGGTAACAAGGAGGTTGATTCCGTCTGTGTTACTAATCTCTCCTATTATGCGCAAGACATCAGTTGTGTCTCGCACATAGGAGGGGGTCAACTTCACCAGTGGTTGGAGGAAATGATCACAGAATTTCGACAGGGGCTCCAAAATTGAGCCAATACCTGAGACTATAGGTCTCCCCGGGACAGGTGTTATTCCCTTATGAATTTTGGGGAGTGTATAGAAGTATGGTGTTCTTGGGTTTTTTGTCGTGAGAAAGTCTGCCTCTTTCTTGCTGATCCACCCATTGGCCTCTGCTTCAAATACTAGGCTGGAGATTTTCGTTGCTAGTCTGTGGGTAGGATTAGTAGTGATTGGTGTATAGTGCCTGCTGTTGGAAAGTTGGCGTCTACACTCAAGGTCATAATCAACCGTGGATTGAATCACTGTAGCACCCCCTTGTCTGCCTGTTTAATCGTGATGCTAGTGTCCTCTGCTAGAGACCTGGCGGCCGCCAGTTCTATCTTGGAGAGATTGTGGAAAGGAGTCTCCCTTGTCTCCTGTTTGAGATCTTTAAGTACAGCCTGCTCGAAAGTAATGACTTCCACTGGAGTCATGCTGTTGTTGGGAGTGAATGTAGAGGGGTTTCTTAACCCTGAGTCTTCCTGGACAGATTCCGTCTTCTCATGAAAGAAGGCTTTAAGGCGGATTTTCCTGAAGAAATTTTGAATTTCGCATTGGTCTCGAAACTTATCTCTCTTTGGGGTCGGGACAAATCCTAGGCTTTCCTCTAGTACTGTTGTTTCTGTTTCGGTGAGTGTTCTGTGTGACAGCTTAACTACTAGAGTCTCCTGCCCTGAGTCTTGCTCCTCGTTTCCATTGGATTGGGTGTTTGGTCTTGCCATTGTACCTGTTTGTTTGCGCCTCTTCTGTTGCGCCCTCTTCCTCTGCCCCAACCTCTGCCTAAAAAAGGAGGGGGTTTGGGTTGCCAGTCGGGTAGTATTGTGGTTGACCTGGCGGGTACATGGGAAAAGGCCAGAAGGGTTGGGGCGGACCATGGTAGTTAGGTGTATTTTGGTTAGGGAAGTAAGGACGATTGGTCCTCCTGGAGTTATTACTGCCCCAACTCCTAGTACTGGAATCACTGTCAGAGGAGCCTCTTCTACTGTCGTCAGCACTTTCTTCAGAGGAATAACTATTCTTTGTAGATGTATAGTCTGCCTTTAAATAGGGGTACACTTTCTCTGTTTTGAACCTTTGGATGTCCTTCTGCAATTTGTTGACTTTCTGCTTCATTAGATAGTCTTTGTTCTCTGATATCTCATTGTTCAGTTCAGCCAACTTAGTCTTGTAAACAGTCAATTGGATAGTGGTCTTAATCGCCCCTTCTGCAATCTGAATACGTATCAGAAGGGCGTCAGCAATTCTCTTTGCGGTATTAATAATCAAGATGAGCCAGTCCCTAGTACATTTCCATGCTACTAGGGACCACTCTTTCTTGAATACTGCGTCTTCCAGGAATAGTCTGGGGAAGTTACTAACGATGAGGCCATTCGGAGCGATGTTGGCCTGCAAATATTCAGTCATCATAGCGCCGTGGAGGGTGATCTTTAACCACTCCCTTTTCATTGCCATTAAAGATGACCAGTCTTCTGCCTGGCTACCTGATGCTGTACTATTTTCTACCCCTAAGATGGAAGGGGTAGTTCTCAAAATCTCTTCAGCCATCTCTTCACCAAAGCTGAGTCCCTGGTTAAGTTCCATAGTGGTAGAGCGAAACCGGGAGGGTTCTAACTGGAAATATGGTCCAGAAAGGGCAAATTACACTTCTGGTATCCTGATTGTACTCGTCCCACGGGCAAACCCGTGCATACAATTTTTTACAAAAGGATGGGGACAATGGGCTTTTGGAAAGGTCCAACATACATGCCCTAGATAATCAATAAAGAAGAAGTACGTGGTTCCTCGGTGAATACAGAGTATTTATAGCAGGTCGTGAAAGGAAGGGGATTCTTCCTTTCGGAACTGGTGCCCTCACACACCCAGCAAGCTAGGTGTCATGCTTCATCATCTGGGCCTGCTCCTCGTCGGGTCGGCGCTGCAATACCCGACGGGCACCCAAAAAGGGGCTCTTTATCGGAGATCTTTTGTTCCTTGCCGGTGGGTGCCGTGGGTGTAAGGGCCCTTTTGATTGTGTGGATGTAGTAGTATGTGAAGTGAGTTAAAACAAGTCAGGGTGCCTTATGGAACATATTTTATTCTTGGTAGGCCCCCTGCCTGATTTAAAATAGAAAAAGGAGAGGCGTCTATCTGACTATAATGGGTCAAGATCAGGGCGCTCTATTCCTAGTGGGTCAACATGTTTCTCGCCATTGTTGTCTTAAGGATCAAAGGTGATTCTTCAGGACCGTAAAGTGAGTCTATCTACACCCAGTGGTGTGGTGAACTACCTACCACTCTTGGATAAGCGGGTTGTGCGCCCGTTGTTTCTATGGACGACCTGTACGTGAGAAAAAAAAAAAAAGGGTATATATACTCTCAAGGACACACTTGACCACAAGTTCCATCGTGCTTCCAAACAGATACTCTGTATTAGGTCCATGACTGACATTGGTGATCAATAATATCAATAGTGGTTCGCTATTCATATCACCCAAAAAGTGTGTTCCTGAACGAAGTCTTCTGGTAACACATACATATTGTTGAATAAAACCAATTACTTTAAAACATTAATACAATGGTGAAGAAATGGTAGTAAAACAATTGGGTGATCAGAGGCCTTTTTCATGCAACTCACCCAATCACTAATTGAATCGTGCCTCGTCAGTATCCAGAGGGCCGTGGACACATATAAGTTATGTGTCTGGAAATTGATAGATATAAGAAGAGATTCATAGTCAGGTGTGAGGAGATCACAGGTTAGTATAGAACTGCTTCTATAACTAGAAGGATAGCCTCGTAAAGTAGCGATCTTCCAGTGGTCCTGGCCCAATGGGTTGCTCTTTCAAAATAAGTTCCTGTCCTCACTTGGCGGATTCTCAATGCCCCTCAATCCTATGGCACTCAGTACGGGCAGCTGTGCGGGTGCCAGCACCACCGGTGACCCCAATGGGTGATAGTAGTCACTGCGGTACTAAGCGCGCACATCGCTACAAACAAGCTGTCACCACCCCTATGAATTGGCATTGCGTTCCCATCAAGTAGTTACTTGATAACTCATGTGAGAGATAGCAATCTGTTCCCCAGGCGCTTACCTCTGTAGTCAGTGCCATCTGAGGTCCCTTATTTTTAAGCGTATCAAATACTCACCTGCTTTCAATGAAAGCCGTGTGGTTGACCTACCCCTCTCCGCTGGATCCGGGAAGGTAATGGACTAGTAGAAACTGTCCTTTTATATACCTGCGGGTGAGCCAGCTCGGGCGGGGCAGGGAAGCCGATCGGTTTCAGCTGGTGCTGCTAAGCGTCATGTGACGTCTAAACAAGAAAGGTGGCGGCCATCTTAGACTGGTGTGGAGTGTCTATAGGGAGAAAGGTGGCGGCCATCTTAGACTGGTGTGGAGTGTCTATAGGGAGAAAGGTGGCGGCCATCTTAGACTGGTGTGGAGTGTCTATAGGGAGGTATCCCTTTCTACTCATTGCATAATAATAACCACACCTTAGATAGGGGCCCCGTGCTGGTATCACCGGAGTTGGTGAATAAAAGGGGTGGAAAATGTGTTTGCACATAACATATAGGAAAGGTCAAAGATGCCGAGAATGTAGCGGCCATCTTAGGCTGGTGTAGAGTTTCACTTGGAATATGTATATATATGCTCAGTGCATTCTGGTAACCCATTTATCAATTGCGGTCCCATGGTGATGTCACTGGAACTATTGCTGGGATTCTTAGTGGGGTAAATGGGCGCGGTGTTTGCCAATGTTGGTCCCATATTACGTAAAGCGGGAGAAGCCTGGTCGAGAATCGTGTGTACATGCTATGACCATCTTGGGGTGTTCAGGATCTTAGTGCTCCGGGTATCAAGTTAGGGGTGTTATATTCATGAGTCGTACCCTGGTTTGGGGTTGGACAGTTGTGGGGAGGTTGTTAATATCGAATGCAGGGTAAGGGTCAGTACCTCTCATAGTGTCTCATATCATCAGTGATGTACTCACTGTATCAGAGGTTAGCGAGTGACCCCCACGGAATCTCATCATTGAGTCCCTGTTGGTCAGTCAACAACCGGTGTACCCATCTTTGTTCGATTCTAAAGAGGGAATTCTGTGTAATCTGAGGGTGAGTCTCTAAAACCACCCACCGTAAACTTTCAGGGGAATGTTTCAGTTCTTTGAAGTGGGTGTATAGTTTCGTGGTTACTCGTTGGCATCGGATGTTACTTTTGTGTTCTGTGATTCTGGTTTTTACCATCCTCATTTTCATCCCTATATACCTTTTCTTACACGGGCATGTAATCATATATACACATTGAGTTGTGTTACAATTGGTATGTTTTGTAATCTGTCAGGTAAACGAGTCTGTGAAAGTTATTCCTTTTGTGGGCGTGGTTTGGGGACATACCGCACAGGAGCCACAGGGATGGTGTCCCTGAACTGGTGGTAAATCCCATAGGGATCTTTGGTCATTCGCTCTTCCAGGTCTAGGTCTTGTATGGATCAGTATGTCCTTTAAGTTCTGAGTACGCTTAAAAGCAAACCGGGGTTTAGGGATCTGTAATGCCCCTGTGTTGAGGATCCCCCAGTGTTTATTGATCACTTTCTTTATCCGGTTGGAGTCCGAAGTAAAGGAAGTGACACAGGTTAGTATGTCAGTTTGCTCTTTAGGGGTTACTTCTAGTAGGGCCTCCCGGTGATTATTCCTAGCTCTCTTCATGGATTGAGCCACTTGTCTTTGTGGGTATTGCCTCTTGCGTAAGTTTTTTGATAAGGATTTGGCTTCTGTTTGATAGTCAATGATGGAACTACAGTTTCTCCTGATGCGTAAAAACTGTCCAAAGGGTAAATTGTCCTTCAGTGCTCGAGGATGGTGGCTGTTATATAACAACAGGCTATTTCTGTCAGTGGGTTTTTTGTATAAGGTGGTGTCGAGTTGGCCATCACGAAGTCTGATCTTGAGATCTAGGAATGGTATGTCAGTGGATGAGATGGTGTGAGTGAATTTTAAAAATTCATTTTTAGTGTTACTCCACTGACAGAATTCGTGGCATGTAGTCATACTGCCTCTCCAAAGAATCAATATGTCGTCTATGAATCTCTTCCACAGTCTCAGGTTGTCAGCATAGGGATTGCTGGGGTGAGAAATGACACTCGCCTCAAATGCAGCCATATAGAGGCAGGCCACACTGGGAGCAAATGTACTCCCCATGGATGTACCCTGAGACTGGTGGAAGAGTTGACCCTTATACTCAAAGAAATTCTCTGTTAGAGCTAGGGATGCGCACTCCATTACAAATGTCACAGGAGTATGTGAGGTCCATGTTGTCATCTCCATGGCTGTTTCAATAACTGTCAGTGTCGCTTGTTGGGGAATGTTCGTGTATAGTTGTTCTACATCTAAGGTAACAAGGAGGTTGATTCCATCTGTGTTACTAATCTCTCCTATTATGCGCAAGACATCAGTTGTGTCTCGCACATAGGAGGGGGTCAACTTCACCAGTGGTTGGAGGAAATGATCACAGAATTTCGACAGGGGCTCCAAAATTGAGCCAATACCTGAGACTATAGGTCTCCCGGGACAGGTGTTATTCCCTTATGAATTTTGGGGAGTGTATAGAAGTATGGTGTTCTTGGGTTTTTTGTCGTGAGAAAGTCTGCCTCTTTCTTGCTGATCCACCCATTGGCCTCTGCTTCAAATACTAGACTGGAGATTTTCGTTGCTAGTCTGTGGGTAGGATTAGTAGTGATTGGTGTATAGTGCCTGCTGTTGGAAAGTTGGCGTCTACACTCAAGGTCATAATCAACCGTGGATTGAATCACTGTAGCACCCCCTTGTCTGCCTGTTTAATCGTGATGCTAGTGTCCTCTGCTAGAGACCTGGCGGCCGCCAGTTCTATCTTGGAGAGATTGTGGAAAGGAGTCTCCCTTGTCTCCTGTTTGAGATCTTTAAGTACAGCCTGCTCGAAAGTAATACATACGGAGAATGGTCCCAGTGTACGAATTACTGTGTTTAAAAGAACCAAGAAAATCATACACAGTTATACACAGAATCGTAGTATTCTTAATGAACAGTGTTATTTAATCACACTGAGCAACCTGTATTTTATAACATATGTTAACACATTATTCAAAGCAGTGCCCCAGGAGGGATGGGTGAGGGTGTAGTGGATGAAGTGAGGATAAGGTAGTGAATGGAACAGTGTACAATTCACAAACTTAGTTATTTCTCAGGAAGGGGCTCATACAAGAGCCAAATACATCACATTACATCCAGATATTTAAATAGCCATAGTTATAGATAAAGCCACAGTGATCAATCGCTGTTGGTCAGACTGGCTAGTGTGGTAGATGTCGACGTTTCGACCCCTGGAAAGTGGTAGGTAAGTATGTCCCTTACGATGGGGTCTTCCTCAGGACAGGAGTGTGGGGAGGGGAGACTGGGGGCGAGTTACCATAAGTAGCCCAAACGATGGGCCTGAGGAGAAAACAGGGCGCGTAGGCTCCAAATCGGTGTGAGCGAGCAAAACACTCTATTGGTGCTGTTTAAGGAAGGAAAGGTCTAGTCAGGATTAGTCTGCTGGGCCTGGGAAGTGAATTAAAGTATTCACATCATCGGGCAAAAAGGCTCCATATTCACATAATTGATGGGGTCTTCCTCAGGACAGGAGTGTGGGGAGGGGAGACTGGGGGCGAGTTACCATAAGTAGCCCAAACGATGGGCCTGAGGAGAAAACAGGGCGCGTAGGCTCCAAATCGGTGTGAGCGACCATAACACTTTATTTGTTCTGTTTAAGGAAGGAAAGGTCTAGTCAGGATTAGTCTGCTGGGCCTGGGAAGTGAATTAAAGTATTACATCATCGGGCAAAAGGCTCCGTATTCACATAATTCGTAGGTAAAGGAAACGTCTCAGTCCGTAAGACGTTTCCTTTACCTACGAATTATGTGAATACGGAGCCTTTTGCCCGATGATGTGAATACTTTAATTCACTTCCCAGGCCCAGCAGACTAATCCTGACTAGACCTTTCCTTCCTTAAACAGCACCAATAGAGTGTTTTGCTCGCTCACACCGATTTGGAGCCTACGCGCCCTGTTTTCTCTCAGGCCCATCGTTTGGGCTACTTATGGTAACTCGCCCCCAGTCTCCTCCCCACACTCCTGTCCTGAGGAAGACCCCATCGTAAGGGACATACTTACCTACCACTTTCCAGGGGTCGAAACGTCGACATCTACCACACTAGCCAGTCTGACCAACAGCGATTGATCACTGTGGCTTTATCTATAACTATGGCTATTTAAATATCTGGATGTAATGTGATGTATTTGGCTCTTGTATGAGCCCCTTCCTGAGAAATAACTAAGTATGTGAATTGTACACTGTTCCATTCACTACCTTATCCTCACTTCATCCACTACACCCTCACCCATCCCTCCTGGGGCACTGCTTTGAATAATGTGTTAACATATGTTATAAAATACAGGTTGCTCAGTGTGATTAAATAACACTGTTCATTAAGAATTCTACGATTCTGTGTATGATTTTCTTGGTTCTTTTAAACACAGTAATTCGTACACTGGGACCATTCTCCGTATGTACTGCTCTATACCCAGGTCCCAGTGACGTTATTTGGGTTTACCCTTCTAGGTAACTATGCTCGAAAGTAATGACTTCCACTGGAGTCATGCTGTTGTTGGGAGTGAATGTAGAGGGGTTTCTTAACCCTGAGTCTTCCTGGACAGATTCCGTCTTCTCATGAAAAAAGGCTTTAAGGCGGATTTTCCTGAAGAAATTTTGAATTTCGCATTGGTCTCGAAACTTATCTCTCTTTGGGGTCGGGACAAATCCTAGGCCTTTCTCTAGTACTGTTGTTTCTGTTTCGGTGAGTGTTCTGTGTGACAGGTTAACTACTAGAGTCTCCTGCCCTGAGTCTTGCTCCTCGTTTCCATTGGATTGGGTGTTTGGTCTTGTCATTGTACCTGTTTGTTTGCGCCTCTTCTGTTGCGCCCTCTTCCTCTGCCCCAACCTCTGCCTAAAAAAGGAGGGGGGTTTGGGTTGCCATTCGGGTAGTATTGTGGTTGACCTAGCGGGTACATGGGAAAAGGCCAGAAGGGTTGGGGCGGACCATGGTAGTTAGGTGTATTTTGGTTAGGGAAGTAAGGACGATTGGTCCTCCTGGAGTTATTACTGCCCCAACTCCTAGTACTGGAATCACTGTCAGAGGAGCCTCTTCTACTGTCGTCAGCACTTTCTTCAGAGGAATAACTATTCTTTGTAGATGTATAGTCTGCCTTTAAATAGGGGTACACTTTCTCTGGTTTGAACCTTTGGATGTCCTTCTGCAATTTGTTGACTTTCTGCTTCATTAGATAGTCTTTGTTCTCTGATATCTCATTGTTCAGTTCAGCCAACTTAGTCTTGAAAACAGTCAATTGGATAGTGGTCTTAATCGCCCCTTCTGCAATCTGAATACGTATCAGAAGGGCGTCAGCAATTCTCTTTGCGGTATTAATAATCAAGATGAGCCAGTCCCTAGTGCATTTCCATGCTACTAGGGACCATTCTTTCTTGAATACTGCGTCTTCCAGGAATAGTCTGGGGAAGTTACTAACGATGAGGCCATTCGGAGCGATGTTGGCCCGCAAATATTCAGTCATCATAGCGCTGTGGAGGGTGATCTTTAACCACTCCTTTTCATTGCCATTAAAGATGACCAGTCTTCTGCCTGGCTACCTGATGCTGTACTATTTTCTACCCCTAAGATGGAAGGGGTAGTTCTCAAAATCTCTTCAGCCATCTCTTCACCAAAGCTGAGTCCCTGGTTAAGTTCCATAGTGGTAGAGCGAAACCGGGAGGGTTCTAACTGGAAATATGGTCCAGAAAGGGCAAATTACACTTCTGGTATCCTGATTGTACCGTCCCACGGGCAAACCCGTGCATACAATTTTTTACAAAAGGATGGGGACAATGGGCTTTGGAAAGGTCCAACGTACATGCCCTAGATAATCAATAAAGAAGAAGTACGTGGTTCCTCGGTGAATACAGAGTATTTATAGCAGGTCGTGAAAGGAAGGGGATTCTTCCTTTCGGAACTGGTGCCCTCACACCCAGCAAGCTAGGTGTCATGCTTCATCATCTGGGCCTGCTCCTCGTCGGGTCGGCGCTGCAATACCCTACGGGCACCCAAAAAGGGGCTCTTTATCGGAGATCTTTTGTTCCTTGCTGGTGGGTGCCGTGGGTGTAAGGGCCCTTTTGATTGTGTGGATGTAGTAGTATGTGAAATGAGTTAAAACAAGTCAGGGTGCCTTATGGAACATATTTTATTCTTGGTAGGCCCCCTGCCTGATTTAAAATAGAAAAAGGAGAGTCGTCTATCTGACTATAATGGGTCAAGATCAGGGCGCTCTATTCCTAGTGGCTCAACATGTTTCTCGCCATTGTTGTCTTAAGGATCAAAGGCGATTCTTCAGGACCGTAAAGTGAGTCTATCTACACCCAGTGGTGTGGTGAACTACCTACCACTCTTGGATAAGCGGGTTGTGCGCCCGTTGTTTCTATGGACGACCTGTACGTGAGGAAAAAAAAAGGGTATATATACTCTCAAGGACACAGTTGACCACAAGTTCCATCGTGCTTCCAAACAGATACTCTGTATTAGGTCCATGACTGACATTGGTGATCAATAATATCAATAGTGGTTCGCTATTCATATCACCCAAAAAGTGTGTTCCTGAACGAAGTCTTCTGGTAACACATACATATTGTTGAATAAAACCAAATACTTTAAAACATTAATACAATGGTGAAGAAATGGTAGTAAAACAATTGGGTGATCAGAGGCCTAGTATTTGAAGCAGAGGCCAATGGGTGGATCAGCAAGAAAGAGGCAGACTTTCTCACGACAAAAAACCCAAGAACACCATACTTCTATACACTCCCCAAAATTCATAAAGGAATAACACCTGTCCCGGGGAGACCTATAGTCTCAGGTATTGGCTCAATTTTGGAGCCCCTGTCGAAATTCTGTGATCATTTCCTCCAACCACTGGTGAAGTTGACCCCCTCCTATGTGTGAGACACAACTGATGTCTTGCGCATAATAGGAGAGATTAGTAACACAGACGAAATCAACCTCCTTGTTACCTTAGATGTAGAACAACTATACACGAACATTCCCCAACAAGCGACACTGACAGTTATTGAAACAGCCATGGAGATGACAACATGGACCTCACATACTCCTGTGACATTTGTAATGGAGTGCGCATCCCTAGCTCTAACAGAGAATTTCTTTGAGTATAAGGGTCAACTCTTCCACCAGTTTCAGGGTACATCCATGGGGAGTACATTTGCTCCCAGTGTGGCCTGCCTCTATATGGCTGCATTTGAGGAGAGTGTCATTTCTCACCCCAGCAATCCCTATGCTGACAACCTGAGACTGTGGAAGAGATTCATAGACGACATATTGATTCTTTGGAGAGGCAGTATGACTACATGCCACGAATTCTGTCAGTGGAGTAACACTAAAAATGAATTTTTAAAATTCACTCACACCATCTCATCCACTGACATACCATTCCTAGATCTCAAGATCAGACTTCGTGATGGCCAACTCGACACCACCTTATACAAAAACCCACTGACAGAAATAGCCTGTTGTTATATAACAGCCACCATCCTCGAGCACTGAAGGACAATTTACCCTTTGGACAGTTTTTACGCATCAGGAGAAACTGTAGTTCCATCATTGACTATCAAACAGAAGCCAAATCCTTATCAAAAACTTACTCAAGAGGCAATACCCACAAAGACAAGTGGTTCAATCCATGAAGAGAGCTAGGAATAATCACCGGAAGGCCCTACTAGAAGTAACCCCTAAAGAGCAAACTGACATACTAACCTGTGTCACTTCCTTTACTTCGGACTCCAACCGGATAAAGAAAGTGATCAATAAACACTGGGGGATCCTCAACACAGGGGCATTACAGATCCCTAAACCCCGGTTTGCTTTTAAGCGTACTCAGAACTTAAAGGACATACTGATCCATACAAGACCTAGACCTGGAAGAGCGAATGACCAAAGATCCCTATGGGATTTACCACCAGTTCAGGGACACCATCCCTGTGGCTCCTGTGCGGTATGTCCCCAAACCACGCCCACAAAAGGAATAACTTTCACAGACTCGTTTACCTTTACAAAACATACCAATTGTAACACAACTCAATGTGTATATATGATTACATGCCCTTGTAAGAAAAGGTATATAGGGATGACAATGAGGATGGTAAAAACCAGAATCACAGAACACAAAAGTAACATCCGATGCCAACGAGTAACCACGAAACTATACACCCACTTCAAAGAACTGAAACATTCCCCTGAAAGTTTACGGTGGGTGGTTTTAGAGACTCACCCTCAGATTACACAGAATTCCCTCTTTAGAATCGAACAAAGATGGGTACACCGGTTGTTGACTGACCAACAGGGACTCAATGATGAGATTCCGTGGGGGTCACTCGCTAACCTCTGATACAGTGAGTACATCACTGATGATATGAGACACTATGAGAGGTACTGACCCTTACCCTGCATTCGATATTAACAACATCCCCACAACTGTCCAACCCCAAACCAGGGTACGACTCATGAATATAACACCCCTAACTTGATACCCGGAGCACTAAGATCCTGAACACCCCAAGATGGTCATAGCATGTACACACGATACTCAACCAGGCTTCTCCCGCTTTACGTAATATGGGACCAACATTGGCAAACACCGCGCCCATTTACCCCACTAAGAATCCCAGCAATAGTTCCAGTGACATCACCATGGGACCGCAATTGGTAAATGGGTTACCAGAATGCACTGAGCATATATATACATATTCCAAGTGAAACTCTACACCAGCCTAAGATGGCCGCTACATTCTCGGCATCTTTGACCTTTCCTATATGTTATGTGCAAACACATTTTCCACCCCTTTTATTCACCAACTCCGGTGATACCAGCACGGGGCCCCTATCTAAGATGTAGTTATTATTATGCAATGAGTAGAAAGGGATACCTCCCTATAGACACTCCACACCAGTCTAAGATGGCCGCCACCTTTCTCCCTATAGACACTCCACACCAGTCTAAGATGGCCGCCACCTTTCTCCCTATAGCCACTCCACACCAGTCTAAGATGGCCGCCACCTTTCTTGTTTAGACGTCACATGACGCTTAGCAGCACCAGCTGAAACCGATCGGCTTCCCTGCCCCGCCCGAGCTGGCTCACCTGCAGGTATATAAAAGGACAGTTTCTACTAGTCCATTACCTTCCCGGATCCAGCGGAGAGGGGTAGGTCAACCACACGGCTTTCATTGAAAGCAGGTGAGTATTTGATACGCTTAAAAATAAGGGACCTCAGACGGCACCGACTACAGAGGTAAGCGCCTGGGGAACAGATTGCTATCTCTCACATGAGTTATCAAGTAACTACTTGATGGGAACGCAATGTCAATTCATAGGGGTGGTGACAGCTTGTTTGTAGCGATGTGCGCGCTTAGTACCGCAGTGACTACTATCACCCATTGGGGTCACCGGTGGTGCTAGCGCCCGCACAGCTGCCCGTACTGAGTGCCATAGGATTGAGGGGCATTGAGAATCCGCCAAGTGAGGACAGGAACTTATTTTGAAAGAGCAACCCATTGGGCCAGGACCACTGGAAGATCGTTACTTTACGAGGCTATCCTTCTAGTTATAGAAGCAGTTCTATACTAACCTGTGATCTCCTCACACCTGACTATGAATCTCTTCTTATATCTATCAATTTCCAGACACATAACTTATATGTGTCCACGACCCGCTGGATACTAACGAGGCACGATTCAATTAGTTATTGGGTGAGTTGCATGAAAAAGGCCTCTGATCACTCAATTGTTTTACTACCATTTCTTCACCATTGTATTAATGTTTTAAAGAAATTGGTTTTATTCAACAATATGTATGTGTTACCAGAAGACTTCGTTCAGGAACACACTTTTTGGGTGATATGAATAGCGAACCACTATTGATATTATTGATCACCAATGTCAGTCATGAACCTAATACAGAGTATCTGTTTGGAAGCACGATGGAACTTGTGGTCAACTGTGTCCTTGAGAGTATATATGCCCTTTTTTTTTCTCACGTACAGGTCGTCCATAGAAACAACGGGCGCACAACCCGCTTATCCAAGAGTGGTAGGTAGTTCACCACACCACTGGGTGTAGATAGACTCACTTTACGGTCCTGAAGAATCGCCTTTGATCCTTAAGACAACAATGGCGAGAAACATGTTGACCCACTAGGAATAGAGCGCCTGATCTTGACCCATTATAGTCAGATAGACGCCTCTCCTTTTCTATTTTAAATCAGGCAGGGGGCCTACCAAGAATAAAATATGTTCCATAAGGCACCCTGACTTGTTTTAACTCACTTCACATACTACTACATCCACACAATCAAAAGGGCCCTTACACCCACGGCACCCACCAGCAAGGAACAAAAGATCTCCGATAAAGAGCCCTTTTTGGGTGCCCGTCGGGTATTGCAGCGCCGACCCGACGAGGAGCAGGCCCAGATGATGAAGCATGACACCTAGCTTGCTGGGTGTGTGAGGGCACCAGTTCCGAAAGGAAGAATCCCCTTCCTTTCACGACCTGCTATAAATACTCTGTATTCACCGAGGAACCACGTACTTCTTCTTTATTGATTATCTAGGGCATGTACGTTGGACCTTTCCAAAAGCCCATTGTCCCCATCCTTTTGTAAAAAATCACAAAATGGATGCCACCAGTCACAGACACTGGGCTGCCCTCCTGCTGATGACCAACACTCGCAGTGGAGGAAGCCCAACAATAGATATCCTGTCCCAAGGGGTGTGACCACCTTCCAGACAGGGTTTAGTGTATTGGGGCTGGGTGGGTGCACTCTTAGAGTGCTTTGAAGTCCTGCACTGGGGGAGCAGAAGGCTCCTCTGTGCATACCCCAGTTCAAACCGGCTCAGGGGCTACCTGCCCCTGCTCTGGCGCGAAACTGGACAAAGGGAAGTGGGTGTAGCCACCCACTCCCTGACCCTCCCATAGGTAGGGTCATAGAGCTAGTCCCTCCCTTTCTTTTAGTATAAGAGGGGAACCTGTGCATTGCAACCTAGATTTCCCTGGACGACGCTCTGAAGAAGAATCCCGGACCTTCGACGTTCCACTACCTTTGGAAGACTGAAGAATCTCCCTTGGAGTCAAGGAGTGACTCCCCTGCTTGGCAGGCACCAAAAACTACAAACGACGGTCGCAAACTACGCCGCTCCCACCGGAGTCCGAAGTCCCTGCAGCCCAAGAAGTGGATTTCCTGACTTCTCAAAGGCCATCGTGAGTCCCCAGCGAAGCTGAGGCCAGTGGACCCCAAGAGTGACGAGGAACCGCAACCCCTGGGTACCGTGCACTATTGTCAAGTGCAACCCCTTCACAACGTTCCACGAACTTGTGCTTTGGACCACGTGTGGTCCTAACCTCCAGCAGGAATCCCTCCGAAGATCAGAGGCCTACCACGTCCCGAGTGACCGTGGGCCCCTGTTGAGCGAATCCTCCCGAGGCATCTTCGCGATCCCTTGCCAGCCGGCTTGTGGGTCCCCAGAAGACTTTCTAAAGAAACCAAAGGGCTCCCCTGGTTCCTCCAGGCCTGCCCTGACTTACCCTTGCTGGGTGAGTCCCACAGACCTTGCTGGTCTGCGCCATTGCCTCTTTACACTTTCCCCGAGACTTGCTGTTACCAAGGCTTGTTGGCTCCAATCGAGTCGTCGACACCGCAGTAAGCTGCAGACATTGTGGGACACGCCGAATCCAGCTCCTGGTCGTCGTCGACGCCTCCTGGACCTCGTGGCTGAAGAGTCAAGGCAACTGCGAACGACCTGAATCTTGCGACGACGGTGGGCATCCATCTTCCTTGCCCCGAGTCACTGCCAAGTGACTTTGAACACTGTCCCCTCTGCTTTCAGGTCTTCCATCTTCCGAATCCAGGCTTGGATTCCTCCGGACACTTCTCCTGTCGCCGCAAGCAGCAAGTCTTCACTGGCTCCCATTGAAAACGACGCCGCGACCCGACACCAAAGGACACCTATGCACCCGGCTCCCCTGGGTGAGGTAACTTCAGCACTACGGTGCTCCTGTGGGTGTGGGCCCTAGAACTACTTACCCTGTAAGTGACTTGCTTGTAGCTTCCCTCGAAGTGCCCTAAAACTCTTATTTTCTAAGTGCGACAATTGCGCTGACTCGTACAGGGTTCGCGTCTGTGTTAGACACACCGCGTCCATCTCCTTTGTAACACTATCTAGAACTGTGTCCTTCGACTCGTACTGAGTCCGATCGGTGTTCGCCTCGAACACACAAGGGGCCTGTAACATTGAGACCTCCATTGCACTGACTCGCACAAGGTTCGCGTCTGTGTTAGACACAGCGCGTCCATCTCCCTTGCAACTCTATCTGTAACCGCGTCCTTCGACTCGTACAAGGACCGATCGGTGTGTTCGCCTCGAACACGCAAGGGACCTTTAACATTGAAATCTCAATCGCGTCTGTGCGCATAGACTTGTACAGGACTCGCACCGGTGCCAGGACACCGCGTCCGTCCCCTGTGGGTCTCCTATAACTACCTGGGGTGGTTCTTGGGGGTCCCTCGATTCTAGATGCCCTAGACCTAGGTCTAGCCAAACTAAGATTGTGATATTCGATGGTGCTAAACTTATTTTGTTAACATTTGACTTGTACATATGTTCCTGACTTCTAATCTCATAAAGAGATTAGTAGAGAGTGTTTATTAATAAATACATATATATTTGATATATATACCTGTGTGGTGTCTTTTCATTTGGTGATTCAAGAGATTGTGTGGTAAAACAAGCTGCTTTACATTCCTTCAAGACTTAGCCTGAAGGCTGCTCTCCACAGCTACCACTAGGATAGCTTTCTATAAAGGTTGTCTTAAACCTATCTACCATAAGAGTCGAATTGTTCTGGTGCAAGGTGTCCACTTTAATTAGTGAACAGCATATACCAGGCCAACTTCTCACATTGGTGGGCAGCGTGTGGGATTCCAGCTTGCTATTGTTTTACCAGAAAATCTCTATTTGAATTACTAACTGAAAACCACTATAGGTACTTAAGGTACATATAAAGTCAAGGTTAGTATCAATAAGTTCTACTGAACTTAGAGCTGTGTGCCAAGGGATAGCACACCCTTTCTACAGCTCAAGCTAGTATCAGTAGGCCACAAACTAGTGTAGGTAGTACAACACTGCACAACACTAGAATGTCCTTAAAGGGTGGAACCAGTGGATCCACTCAGCCTCAGTATAAGGACATGGCTTTCTCTGACTTGAGAGCCATGTGTGTTGAAAGACACCTGAAGCTAGGACAGAGTCCCTCCACACTACACCTGATAGATCTGCTGACAGCAGATGATCTTAGATTGGCTCTAGGAGCTAATGGGTCTGAATCAGTGAGTGGGTCAATTACAGTATCTGGGTCAGATGATGAAAATCAGAATGACCAAGACTCTGTGATTGAAGGGCCAGGCCTCAAGGGGCCTGAAAAGGACAGAGGAATTCTCCCTAAGAGAGCTGACAGAGTGGAGGAGAGGCATAGGTCCCCTTCCAGGGAATCTGACCACTCTTATCACTCTGGCAGAGAATTTGTCCACCAGAGGAACTCATACTTTCCCATAAGAGAGACCTCCTCTGAAAGAATGTGCAAACTGCTGCAGTATGAGGAAGCAAGAGTTGCCCTCAGAACCAAGCAGTTGGCACTGGATAGAGAAGCCCTGGAGATCCAGAGAGCTTCTAGAAGAGAGGGGTTAGAACCCCTTGGTGGCAGCAACAGTGTCCCTAGAGGCAGAGAATCTATTCCAGACCATAGGAACCTGAGCAAGGTTGTTCCTCCCTACCAGAGTGGGGATGATATCCACAAGTGGATAACTGCTATGGAGAGGGCCTGTAGAGTACAGCAGGTCCCCCAAAAGCAGTGGGCAGCAATCTTGTGGCTCTCCTTTTCAGACAAAGGTAGAGACAAGCTCCTCACTGTTAGAGAAGAGGATGCTGATAATTATGAAGTCCTGAAGAGTGCACTGATAGATGGGTTTGGCTTAACCACTGAGCAGTACAGGTTGAAGTTCAGAGACACCCAGAAGGCACAGACTCAGGACTGGACTGACTTTGTAGATTGTGCAACCAAGGCTCTGGAGGGTTGGCTGGTTGGCAGTAGGGTTACTGATTTCAAGGGATTGTATAATCTGATGATGAGAGAACAGATCCTTAATAATTGCCAGAACCAGTTGTTGCATCAATACCTGGTGGACTCAGATCTGACCTCTCCCCAAGAATTGGGAAAGAAGGCAGACAAATGGGTCAGAACCAGGGTAAGGCAGAAACCCCAGAACCAAGGGGGTGACACTAAGAAGCAAGATCCTAAGGGCTCTGAGAAAGGTGGGGATAAGTCAAAAGACCAGAAGTCTTCACAAGGGCCCCAAAAATCTGCATCTGGTGGGGAGTCACAATCCAACAAGGGAAAAGGCCAAAAGAAGCCCTGGTGCAAATTCTGTAAACAGAAAGGGCACTGGACTTCTGATTGTAACAAGTCCAAAGACCAAACCACCACCACTCCTGCCCCTAAGGCAACTGTTCCCCCTAGCTCAGCTACTGGTGGAGGTGGTACTCAGAATAAGGGTGTAGTAGGGTTGACCCTGGGTTCTGAAGTGGACTCTGACCTAGTCAGAGTGCCCACTCAGGCAATGCTGATTTGTGAGGGAGACCTTAATATGTCCTTCCTAGTAAGTCCCAGTAATCTGGGCAAATACAAACAGCAGCCTGTAATAAATGGCAAACAGGCTTTGGCATTTAGGGACACAGGTGCTAGTGTCACCATGGTGGCAGAGGATCTTGTGGACCCTGGACAGATCATCCTGGGCGAAATGTACCAGGTGACCAATGCAAGCAATGTCAGGACCAACCATAGTCTGGCAGTTGTGAATTTCTCCTGGGGAGGGGTAACTGGCCTCAAGAAGGTTGTAGTCAGTGCAGACCTCCCTGTCGAATGTCTATTGGGCAATGATCTAGAGACTTCAGCCTGGTCTGAAGTAGAGTTATGGACTCATGCTGAGATGTTGGGCATCCCTGCAGAGGTATTTGCTGTGACCAGGTCACAAGCAAGAATGCATAACACTGAACCAGCTCTGGATCCTGGAACAATGGACCAGATGCTTCCCAAGAGGAGGAGCAGTAGGGTAAAGGCAGTGCCTTCCCCTCTGTCTCAGATCACAGATTCACCCCCAGAGGGAGGTGAAGCAGATCCTGAAGAAGGAACTGCCCCAGAGGGACTTGAGCCTGATCAGGTTGAGTTCTTGGGGGCAGGGGGCCCTTCTAGGGAAGATCTGAGTAAGGAGCAACAGTGCTGCCCCTCTCTTGAACCCCTCAGACAGCAGGCTGCTGCTGAGGCTGCTGGGAGTGCTAGTGGGTCCCATAAAGTTTATTGGGATGAGGGACTCCTATATTCTGAGGGTAGAGATCCAGCCCCTGGAGCCACCAGGAGGATGGTAATACCTCAGAAGTTTAGGGGTTCCTCTTGACCCTAGCACATGATATCCCTTTGGCAGGTCACTTGGGCCAAAACAAGACCTGGGACAGGCTTGTCCCACATTTTCATTGGCCACATATGTCAGAGGACACAAAGGAGTTTTGTCGCTCCTGTGTCACATGCCAAGCCAGTGGTAAGGCAGGTGGCACAACAAAGGCCCCCTGATACCACTACCTGTGGTGGGGGTACCCTTTGAAAGGGTAGGGATTGACATTGTTGGTCCCCTTGACCCTCAAACTGCATCTGGGCACAGGTTTATCCTGGTGGTAGTGGATCATGCCACCAGGTACCCAGAAGCAATTCCCCTGAGGACCACCACAGCCCCTGTGGTGGCAAGAGCCCTCATTGGAGTCTTCTCCAGAGTGGGTTTCCCAAAGGAGGTCATTTCTGACAGAGGTACCAACTTCATGTCAGGATATCTGAAAGCAATGTGGAAGGAGTGTGGTGTAACTTATAAGTTCACCACCCACTATCACCCACAATGCAATGGTTTAGTTGAACGCTTCAACAAAACCTTGAAAGGAATGATTAAAGGACTCCCAGAGAAGCTTAGGCGGAAATGGGACCTTCTTCTTCCTTGCCTGTTGTTTGCATACAGAGAGGTTCCACAGAAGGGGGTTGGTTACAGCCCATTTGAGCTTCTGTTTGGGCATCCTGTGAGAGGTCCATTGTGTTTGGTAAAAGAGGGCTGGGAGTTACCTCTCAAGCCCCCAAACAAGATGTGATGGACTATGTACTTGGTCTCCGCTCCCGGATGGCTGAGTACATGAAAAAGGCAACCAAAAACCTGGAGGCCAGCCAAGAATTACAAAAAGCTTGGCATGACCAAAGGCTGTACTGACTGTATACCAGCCAGGACAGAAGGTGTGGGTATTGGAGCCTGTGGCCCCAGCAGCCCTCCAGGACAAGTGGAGTGGCCCCCATACAATAGTTGAACAGAAGGGAGAAGTCACCTACCTGGTGAATCTTGGAACTCCCAGGAGCCCCCTGAGGGTGCTCCATGTCAACAGATTAAAGCCATATGTTGACAGGGCTGACATGGGCTTGCTCATGGCAACTGATGAGGAACAGGAGGAGGAGAGTGACCCTCTCCCTGACCTGCTCTCTCAGAACCCTGATGATGGGTCAGTGGATGGTGTTGCTTTGGCAAGCAGCCTCACTGACCATCAGCAAACTGAGTGCAGACAAGTTCTGCAACAGTATAGACATATGTTTAGTCTGACCCCTAGTCAGACTTCCTGGTGCACCCATGAGGTGGACACTGGAGACAGTCTGCCTGTCAAGAATAAAATCTACAGGCAACCTGACCATGTCAGGGACTGTATCAGGACTGAAGTCCAGAAAATGTTGGAGCTAGGTGTAATTGAGCCTTCAGATAGCCCTTGGGCTAGCCCAGTAGTCCTGGTACCCAAGCCTCATACCCAGGGTGGTAAGAAAGAAATGAGGTTTTGTGTAGACTACAGAGGCCTCAATGCAGTCACTAGGACTGATGCCTATCCCATACCAAGGGCAGATGAGCTGATTGATACTTTGGCCTCAGCCAAGTATCTAAGCACGTTTGACCTGACAGCTGGCTACTGGCAGATCAGGTTAGCTGATGATGCAAAAGCCAAAACAGCATTTTCGACCCCTGGTGGGCACTACCACTTTGTGGTGATGCCCTTTGGATTGAAAAATGCACCTGCCACTTTTCAGAGGTTGGTGAATAAAGTTCTGACAGGGATGGAAACTTATTGCTCAGCTTATCTAGATGATATTGCTGTCTTTAGTTCCTCCTGGCAGGATCACCTGGTCCACCTCAGGAATGTTTTGGAGGCCCTGCAGAAAGCAGGCCTCACTATCAAGGCCACTAAGTGCCAGATAGGGCAGAGTCAGGTTGTATACCTGGGCCACCTTGTAGGTGGAGGCCAGGTTCAGCCTTTACAGAGCAAAATCCAAACCATAATGGAATGGGTTGCTCCAACCACCCAGACACAGGTGAGAGCCTTCTTAGGCCTGACTGGGTACTATAGGAGGTTTGTCAAGGGATATGGATCTATAGTGACCCCCTTGAATGATCTGACCTCAAAGAAAATGCCAAAAAGGTTCAGTGGACAGCTAGCTGTCAGAAGGCATTTGAAGACCTAAAGCAGGCCATGTGCACTGCCCCCATCTTACAGAGTCCAGACTACACCAAAAAGTTCATTGTCCAAACAGATGCTTCTGAGCTGGGTGTGGGAGCTGTACTGTCTCAACTGAATGATGAAGGTCAAGACCAGCCAGTAGCTTTTATTAGCAGAAGGCTGACCCCTAGAGAGAAACGTTGGTCAGCTATAGAGAGGGAGGCCTTTGCTGTGGTGTGGGCCCTGAAGAAGCTGAGGCCATACTTGTTTGGTACTCACTTCATAGTTCAGACTGACCACAAGCCCCTCCTATGGCTTAAACAGATGAAAGGTGAAAACCCAAAACTTTTGAGGTGGTCCATTTCCCTACAGGGGATGGACTATACAGTGGAACATAGACCTGGGACCCAACATGCCAATGCAGATGGACTCTCAAGGTATTTCCACTTTGAACACGAAGACTCAACTGGTCAAGGTTAGTTTAGTGTCCCTGCGTTTGGGGGGGTTGTGTAGGAGAGTAGGATCTGCCTCTTATGTTGCCCCCACTTTTTTTCTGATGTTTACACTGGTTTCTGGCTATAGTCTGGCTGGGTCCCTGCTAATCAGGGCCCCAGCCTCTCTGTTCTCTCTAAACGACTTGGAGTGCACTCTAGGTGCACTAGTGATTGGATGCTAGGCAGAAATTACATCATCAACTCTACAGTATCCTTCAGGAGATGGCTAAAACAGTGGTTCTTCAGTTGTGGCACATAGAACCCTGGGGTCCACGAACCCTACTCAGGGGTTTGTCAACTGTTTAAAAATGTAAATAATATTAGCATGTTAATAAAGTAAATGTGAAAGATTTTGAAATTGGAGGCTAATAACGAAGTTAGCACCCTTCTCTTCATTTGTGGGAGCAGCGCAAGTACAGTAAACAGTAGTATGGACGGATTGTGTCCTAAACTGAAGAACTGATAAAGGGCAAGATGTAGCAAAGGGTTTTACCCATTCTGTGTCTATGGGAAACTGTGTTTGTACATATGGCCCAAAGACCGTAAAAAAGAGAGCATATATTATGAGCAAAAAGGTAAAGTGATATACTAGGGTCTAGAATATCATTGTGCCTTTTAGAAATAAAACCAAACTTTCAAACGCTCCGACCTTCTCATTAAAATTACATTTTGATCATTGATTTTTTTTTGTGTGAATTAAACAACATAATCTTAATTTTCGTATCTGTTTGATGTATGCTTGTTTCTATAGTTTTGTGTATTGTTGTGGTGTTCAAATCATGGAAACTGCTTAGGCTGGGGTCCTCAGCTTCGAATAGGGATTCACAAGGAGGTTCACAGAAGTCAACAATGTAAGAACTACTGGGTTAGAGCACTGCATTACTGATTAAGCCAACCCATCACATAAAGAAATTGCTTCAGCAAGTGATTATCTGTTATATTTTCATACAGCTGTTGCAATTTCTTCCTTTTCCTCGAATAACCAGAACTGGACGGCAGAAAAGATGAAGAGGAAGATGAAAAGAGGATGAAAGTAGGATGAAGATGAGGAGGAAAAGGAGAATGAAGATAATGGCAATGGAGCCTTACCAACCAGGGCTTTGCAGAAACTGGAATGGCAGTATTTCTTTACTTACCAATGGGTTTCAAGGCAAAAGAGCTTTACTCCATGCATGTATGTGGAAACTGGTGTGAGAGTACTTCTTTGAATACTGGAAGGGCTGCAAAGCAGTGGAACTCTATACAATGGGGCTGTGTTTAAACAGTCCTGTGGCGCACATAAAGCGCCAGCGCTATCATCAGAAGGTGTTCCCTCATTTGCATGGGGGTGTGGCCCCATGCAAATGAGCAGTGCTTAATTTGTAAAATATTAAGTGCCAGGGCTCTGACCTGGAGGCCTCTTCAGCTTGCACCACCCATCGCCCTTGTCATCGCTGCCAAAACAACTACTAACCATCTCTCTCGCATGTAAATGCGACAGCTCAGATTATTCCAGGTCCCCAAAGCTAAAGGAATGGTTGGGGAGGCAGGTATTAGCACTATTTTAATGTATATTATATTCCTAAACAACGGTTGTTCTGCTCATCTCTAAATTAGATGAGCAGCGCCACCATGTGGTAGACTGTTCTAAGTATGGTGTTTCCGATTCGGTGCCAGTGCTGAGCACCGGAAACCAATTAAGTGCTGGTGCTGAGCACCGGAAAGCACCGGCTCAAATTAGGCACTGCCGGCACAACAGCAAATATGAGAATTAGGTCCTGACATAGGATTCAAAACTGGTGTTGTTTCTCCTGCCATGAGCTTTTCAAATGTCTTATCTCTAAAAGGGGTACAATTTGTAAGATAGGGGCTGCTTTCTCTATAACACTAAAGGCTTCGCAGAGGAGCAGCGTTTTGTATCAACCACACGATCATTTTTGCATTCTCTTTACATAGGGTGACCAGATTTTGGGAAGCAAAAACCAGGACAGTCTGGACATAAAAGTAGGACTAAAGCCTTTAGTCTTCTATATCTGGCCTGTCGTGTTTTTTTGCATATATACATATACATACATATACACACACACACACACCAGCACACATTCGCTTGTAAGTGTGTGTGCATGTGTGTGTCTGTGCGCGCGCGCGCGCGTGCGTGTCTATATGTCTGCGGCAGGATCCCTCCACCCTGAACTCCCCCTGCCCTTCGCCCCACTTTGTCTCTGCTGGAAGCAGGCAGCCGTAAACAGATATATTACTTAACTTTTACATTTTAGTCTTCAGAGGCGTTTGTGAATGGAAGTATATATTTCCATTCTGCTTTGCAGAATGACCTGACCTTTGTCCCAAAAACCGGGGCATTTACCTAAAATTAAGAAAAGTGTCGGGACACTCCTCTAAAAACCGGGACTGTCCGGGGAAATCCGGGACGTCTGGTCACCCTATTTTTACATGCATAATTTGCTGCTACGGGGAAATAGTTCTGACGAGGAGGATTCCAAAGTATTGGAATATTCAAGTGACTGCGCTTGAAAATTGCCTGTAAAAAAGCATTTAGCGGTTTTAGACTGTATATTTAAATAATAGTGCTTTTCAAGTTGCTACATGTTTTATCATAGTGCAAGAACCTTTATGTAATGTGCATTAGAGCTCTTTCTTTTCCCTGTTGTACAAAACGCAAAAAAAACGATGCAAAAAGCATCTACTACACTTTTTTGCACCAGTGCAAACTTGGCGTAATCTAGTCCCCGGCACGTGCCGGGAACGCTGCCACTTTTCAATGATCCTGTCAGATGCGGGGATGGCTGTGATGCACGCAGACACACGACGGGAAAGCCCTTGTGCAAAGATGATACCCTATGATACTGGAGCCTGTGTTATGTGCAGAACAGACCACTCCCCACGTGAACCCGAGTCCGTATATATATATATATATTCGTGTTTACCGCTGTAATCAGTATGTTGTCTCCCTGGCCACAGCTGTGGCCTTCTGTCCTTTTCACACCGGGTCACGTGGCCTGGCAGAGCCCGCTGCGCCGCAACCCTGAACTTTAATTTCGTGACGCCTTTCAGTGACCCGTCTGCAGCGGATGTCACGTCCGCGACGTACACGCAGGCCTGTGATATTTGAACACACTGGGAGAATGACTGTGACGGAGGCTGGTTGTTCTCGACGGTGTTGGGCCTACGTGTACGTGGGGTGGGTCCATGCATGGCAAATAAACTAATATTAATGCCATTAGGGTGTGGTGTAGGTTTATCATTAATTCAAATTAAAATAAAAAACTGTCAGGGGAAGTTGACATTTTATGAAAACTTTGTTGGCACACAGAAACAAAGAATATCCTCGCTACACCTTCTTAACTCTTTACTTAGCTCTTTGGTCAAAAATGCAAATTAACCTCATACGGTATAATCAGGGTCACTGGAATAATTCGGGCAGGGGAAGGTCAAATTATGCTGCAGGGTTAAGTAAATTATGCGGCATGAAAAGCTGAATATATACCTTTTTTTCCGCATGCGTTTACAACGCATGCCATAACAACGCGGTCGTTACAACGACCGCGTTGTTATTTCGCATACCGTTACAACGCAAGTCGGAACAACGACTTGCTGTAGGGGGCGCTGGATGTTGGAATAGTACAATTTACTATTCCAACTCCAGTCTGTGCGGACACTAGGGAAGGTGTTGGATTTTAAATCCAACACCTTCTTCCCCCTTAACGCAAGTCGTTTTTCTGACTTGCGTTGTAACGGTATGCGAAATAACGCGGTCTTTGTAACGACCGCGTTGTTATGGCATGCGTTGTTCCGCTTGCGAACTAAACGCTGTTTACCTTGTTAACAGTGTCTGGGCATTAGTTGTACCTCATTAGTACCAGATCTACATCCAAGTATAGCAATAAGTTACATAAAGGTGAGCAGTCAACCTCTGCAAAGGGCCTGCCACTGCTCGGCAACAAATGTTGCTGCTTTTTACTAACTTTAAAATCTGCAGATTATGCAGTATATGATGGATTATGTGGCAAATGTGGCAAATCTACAATTATGCGAAAATCGCCGCACAATCGCATAATTCCAGTGGCCCTGGGTATGATATCACAAATCAAGGGGCACAATGGATCTAGCGAATGATCACAGAGATTGAGTGACAGTCACGCTCCCTTTTTCTGCGTGACCCGTCTCAGACCATTATGACTTTGCTTTGGGAAGTGTATGGGCATCAGGAGCTTTCCCTTGTTAATCACTAGAGCAGAATTATAAGGTGGTCAATGCCAAGGGTCTCTGGTAAACAACTGCCAGAAAAAGTAGCAAAATGGTTAGATGAATAAGCGCTTTTGGTGTAGTGCAGTTATTTCCAGTATGGAAGAGACTCCCGCTGTGCGATCCCAAGTATGGGTTGGTGGAATTAGACTGTCTAAAGGTGGACATGGAAAGGCAGGTCTATCAGAAGAGGTGAGGGGAGGTAGAGGGGTCATTGGTCCCCAGGTCTTGTGCTATTTCAGGGGTCCACGGTCAGGCCGCTAGACTCATTTAGATAGTTTAGGGGAAGCCTGACCTGTTTATTAATTACGAGACAGGTAGCATGGCTAATACCAATAGATGGTACTAGATTCTCGGCCTGATATAGAGTTCGGCGGACAGGTTATGCCATCTCAAGCGCTATAGATATTAGTCTGCCTTATTACAAGTGCATTGCGCCCCTAATACGGTGGACTGAATATTGTATTGTTTGTGACGGAGTAACCTGTCTGCCGAACGCTAAATCAGGCCCTCTGTCTCTTATGTGTTTTTTTTTATCCTGCAGGACGTGAATTTTTTAAAACTTTGAAACAAGTGCTAGGCCCAGAATTGGGCCAGCTTGAATTTGTTGATCTGAGCCGCGCAAACACTTGAGACATGTTTGTGGGGACGGGCAAACATGCCCTGAGAGTGGGCCACTTCTTGAAGCGAGAGTCATATTATGTTATGGTATGTTATGTTATGTTATGAGTGTTTTTATAGCGCACTATCACCTGTGCCAGTATCCTGGTGCTTTGCAGGTGAGTGAGGCAAGACTCAAAGGGACTATGCGAAGAGCCAGGTCTTCAGCTTCTTGCAGAAGCCAACAAGAGAGGAGGAGGCTCTGATGTGGTGTGGGGGGTTGTTCCATGCTTTGGGAGTTATTTATGTGAAGATGCGACCTCCTAACTGGCTGAGCAGAGGGTCCTGAGGTGTTGGTGAAAATGTACGCATCTGTTCAGGTAAGCTTGGCCTGTATTGTGTAGTACTTTGTATGTGTGGGTGAGAAGCTTCAACCGTGTGCACTTGTTTATCTGGAGCCTGTAGAGGTCCCTCAGGTGTGGGGTGATGTGAGACCGGTGTGGGAGGTTGAGGACGAGTCTTGCTACTGATTCTAGATGGTCTGTAGTATGTTAGTAAGTTGGTTGGTGCTTTGCATTGAGAGCATTACCGTAGTCCAGTCTGCTGGTGATGAGGGCTTAGGTGAGTGTCTTCCTGGTGTCTTTTGGTAGCCACTTGTAGTTCGCTCTGATAATTCACATCACATTTATCTCGTTTCTGATTTGCCCAGAAATCCTGCAGTGAGGAGCTAAACTATGACAGTGTTCATTGTACAGTACACAGATGCCAAGAGAAAGCAAAAGGCTGCAGACAGCTGACCCATATTTTAACCATGACCTGTAATTAATCACAGAGATCCATTGGTCTAAGCTTAACATGTGGAGGCACTGACACACCATGACTTGGACTAGGTTTTCATTTGCAAGAGCAATCTCCTAAGCAGAAGGTTGTAACTCTTCGATTTTGGTTTATGTTGCAACAAGCAGAAGAAGAGTCGTTTAGAGAAACATTAGGATAAGATTTGGACTCGTTGCCGCTAATCATATAGCACGAGAAATTTTTTTTTTACTGCCGCAACTAAATATACAATCCACATGGGGAAAGGTTTAACATATGATTATTTTAAAGGGATTTAACAGAAAAATCTTAAACTTGTTTTCTATGTTAATGACTTAAAAATGTTTCAAAATAGAGCACATAGCATCTTAGTAAACATTAACTACTGCATTAATAAAGCCCATGACTGTCAGGCACTGGCTATATCCTGGGACACCAAAATACAATGTCTTTGACTCCGTCTTTGGTTTGTTTGACATTGTCAGTCTTTACAATATTTGAGAAAAGACCCCAAGTGTCCCTTCTATGGATACAAATTTGAAAGCGTAGTGCATATTATATGGTGCTGCTCTGTTTTTACAAGAGCACGCAAAAAACGACTATTTCCATCAATAGGTAGATCTGGTGTTCATTCATGCAAAAAATAAAACAACTGAGTTGTGTTTTAATAGAAATGATGGCCAGATGTTAAGCACTTTTGTAAATCTTACGAATATATATTTTTTTAATTGTTTGAGAGAAATGATCAGGTAATAATATACATTGAACTAAAATTAAATTTAAATTTGTTCAATTAGATATGCCTATCGCAATTCATTTTTGTATTGCCATAATCGATATGGTTCTAATGAACCTTTAATAAAGAATTACAACATCATCATCACTTGGAATTCCACATTCTTCAGACTGCTTTGTAGTGATTATCGTCAGATGTCTTTGAAAGTGGAGGACATGGACCCTGAAGCCCCTCCCCAAGAGGATTCACCCCTGAGGAGTGTAATCCTGATCGTCCTTGTCTCTCTGATACTCCTCCAAGCCCTACTACATTTTACCCTGCGTCTCCTGCTGGCACTGTAATGTCAGGCCCCCAAATGGCTACACACTACTTGGACTGAGAGATACCCATGTTATTTCCTAAGTTTGGGAATGTAGTGTTGTCCGCGATCCAGGGGTAGGGTGAGCGGTCTACGGATGGACATGGAAAGGAGCAGACGTGCTCTGCTCTGGTCCTAGGGACACAGCCATGTTCCGATAATGTACTTCACACATACATCATTTCTAATTATTGTATTGTATTGTATTATATTCTTATATAGCGCATACTGTCACCCTGCGGGTATCCTGGCGCTGTTACTTATCAGATGATCTCATTGGCCAACGGGCCTTGTTAACAGAAGGTAGCAGTGCTGTCGTTCCTAGGGAATAGCCATGTTTTCAGGCTTTTCCTGAAGCATAGCAAGGTGTCTGCTTGTCTGATCCTCAGGGGGAGGTCATTCCAGAGGCGGGAGGCCACAGTGCCGAAAGCCCTGCCGCCCATTCTTGTTTTTTTAAATCTGGTAGTTGTAACCAGGTTAGCACTGGAGGACCGGAGAGGTCTTACAGGCTTATACCATATAAATCTGTCTTGCATGGAGAGGGGGCCCGTACCATGTGCCGCTCTAAACACAATGCACAGAGATTTAAAACTGACTCTTTCCTTGACAGGTAGCCAGTGTAGATCTCTCAGGGCCAAAGTAGCAGAGGATCTGCGTTGTCTTTTTAGTGCCAGCTTTGCTGCTATGGACTGGACTCTCTGCAACCCCTGCAGGATATACTGCGGGGCTCCCAAATATAGGGAATTGCAGTAGTCCAGTCTGCTCAGAATTATACTCCTTACTACAAGGGGTCTGGTCTCAGTCCGGTAATAAGGGAAGGATCTTCCGGAGTGCTTTTAATAAAGCAAAGCACACGCTGATTGTTTTGTTGGCCTGTGATACCATTTGAAGATTGCCATCAATCAGGACACCTAGATTATGAACGGTCTTAACTGGAGATCCATCCTCTCTATCCCCCCCGCCAAACATCCCCGAACCAGCCAGAGGCTCTCATGTGCTGTGAAGACAAGTACGAAACATTGCATAAGAGAACATACTACTGTTCAAAAGGATACGTTTCCCATTAAATAGGTCCTTCCGCTGTTTGCGGAGTAACATCTGGCAAAGTTAATGAATTGGTGTCAGAGTGACAGGTGATCGAGGAGCCCTCATCATCGGATGACAGGACTGACACTCCTACCCTGTCAGAATCTTTGGCCAGGTCTGATATCCATTCTGCTTCCCGTACAGCCTGCTTGCGCTCCTGAATGATCTGTTCCAAATTCGGTACTGCAGTCAGCTTTGATGTGCGAATTCTTTTCCGTTGCTGTTCCAGTGGCTTTGCCAGGTCTTCACGCATGCGACCCCTGCCCATCGGCCTGGGGCCTGTGAACTTCCCCGTCGCCTCAAGCCAATCCCAGGTATCCTGCGCCATATCGAAAAAACTGGTTTTGCCATCTGTTATTATACGCAGCCTCGCAGGAAATAGCAGGGAATATTGAATGTCCAGCTTCTGTAATTGTTGCTTTACTGCTAAAAAGGAACTGCACTGCCGTTGCACTGCAACAGTGTAGTCAGGGGAAAACATCACTTTGGCGTTTTCTACATTGATTTCTTGTAGTTTTTGTGTCTCTCGCAAAATGGAGTCCCTGTCGCGGTAATGGAGCACCCTGAAGAGGAACGGGTGGGGGTTGGCCTCCAGGGCATCTTCCAGGTCCTCCTCAGTCATGGTGGCGGATCAAAAGGACTGTCAGAATACACAGATCCCACATCAGGGAGACAAGTTTGATGCAAGCACTTAAGGCGAGAAATCAAAAGACACACAAATGATGAACAGAATGCGAAACAAATCAAACATTCAGCCCCAGTCAAGAGATCTGGGTTAAATACATTGTTCTATTTCTCACTATGCCATTCCAGTTTAGACGCAGGCACATGCAAAGCAGTCTTGACCCTGCTCCTCATGGGAACAGTCCAGCCCGACCTGCAAAGCAAGGTCTGCTCTGGACCAGAAACAAGCAGCCTCGGACCAGTTTCGAGGTATCATGCATCATCGGCAATGCTACCTTATATCCAGTGGCACAGTGAGCCCGGGACCCACGCCGGGGCAAACCGGGAGCACCTACAGTGAGAAATCAAAAGACACACAAATGATGGATGGAATGCGGAACCAATCAAACATTCACCCCAGTCAAAAAATGTGGGATAAATCCATCATTCTTTTGCTCACTATGCCACTCCCGTTTAGACCCAGCCACCTGCAAATCAGTCTTGACCCTGCTCCTCATGGGAACAGTCCATCCTGAGCTGCCTAGCAGGATCCTCCCGGGACCAGAAAGAAGCATGCTGAGACCAGTTATGGGATATCACCTCTCAGCAGCTAGGCTAGCTTGAATCCAGTATCACAGTGATCCCAGAACCCACATCTGGGCATACCCGGAGTACTTAGGGAGAGCAATCAAAAGACACACAAATGATGGACGGAATGCAGAGCAAATCAAACATTCACCCCAAGTCAAGCGATCTGGGTTAAATCCATCATTCTTTTGCTCACTATTCCTCCCCAGTTAAGATCCAGCCATATGTAAATCAGTCTTGAGTCTGCACCTCATGGGACCAGTCCAGCCTGAACTGCCAAGCCAGGTCCTCCCTGGACCAGAAAAAAGCATCCTGGGATCGGTTTTGGGGTATCACTCCTCATCATACCTGGCACACTTAGGGTGATTATTCAAAAGACATAGCAAATGATGGATGGAAAGGGGGTGGGACACATCAAGCAGGATACTTGACTGACTGTTGAAATCTGACAACACCAGAGATGCGATTGGCTCCATTAGAGACTCTGACTCAGTTGTTGTGGACACATAGTAGGCTATTTGCAAAACATTTGCTGAGTACTCTCACAGGCTCCTAGCCACATCAGAAGGCACTGCTTCTGATCGACTGTGAGAATATGCAAGTGGGATTCCCTCCCCCATGATCGGCCCACAACGTTGCCAAGGATCGGACAAATCTCTGCAAATTGAAGAGATCCATGCAGTGATCTCGCAAAATGGCACAAAATAACATGCCTGGTGTGGACGGGCTACCAGCAGAGTTCTATGCTACATATGGAGTGCCGCTGACTGGTAAATTACTGTCCATGTTTCAGTTCACTCAGAATAGGGGGGATTCACACGATCTATGAGAGAAGAACTGAAGGAAAATTATCTTATTTGCCCCGATCACCCCCATGTTTTGACTGATGCTGGTGGTTACTGACTCTAAAAGTGCCCTGGGCTCTGCCAACCAGGCCCAGGGCCAGTGCTCTGTCCTCTAAAGGTATATGGTAAATGGTATAATTCTCAGTGGGCAAGACAACCTTCCTGTAAGTCCCTAGTATATGGTAGGGCATGTAGGTTAGGTTTAGAGACCCCAATGGACTTAATGCACTTAAGTATGCACTGATGTGGTATCTGGTGTCATTTTAAAGACAGGCCTGCCTTGCAGGATAGTTTTAAAATAAAACTATATCCAACCTTGACTTTAGAATTAAAAGTACTTCCAAAGTCCAAATCGACCTTTTTATAACTTATGTCACCCCTAAGGTCTTCCCTAGGCGCCCCATGGGTAGGATGACTTGTTATAATTAGCAGGGACAATATAAAATATGTTTTATATGCCCTGGTGAGGAAAAACAGCCAAAGTCATTTTTCCCTGTTGTTGTGCTGCTAGCCCCGTAGGCTAACATGAGAAGGCTTTATTAAACTAAATAAAGTCTAAATTTTGATGGGAACTAGCTAGAAATATCATTCACAGTATCAAAATAATGGTCACAATACTTGCCAAGGTCGGATTTAATTATAACTGTTATTGGAAAGTCCTTTTAGAACTTACTATCCTGAAGTTACCTAAAACAGCCCTGTAGCAGCCTCTTGTGATTGCTCAGCCTTTGACAGCCTGAGCCAAGCTGCTCCCTGAATAGGTGTGAAGAGGCATGTGGCTGAAAGAATGCAGCCATTTGGTGGGGGGAGATGTGATTTCTGGAGAAGCCAGGAAGAAGAAGGGGGCTGGTAAGATAAGCTGGACTTCAAAGGCAGGAGAACAGATGTCATAGGACTCTTGCCAGCCCCCACTTCCTTGTTTCCCAGCCAGATGGGAGCCCCCTAAGGAGATTAGGAGAGAGGCTGGAAGGGAGTGTAGCCAGTTGTTGGCCACTCCCTGGGTTGGGTTGCACAGACTCACAAACCAAGGAGAGATTTTCTCCATTTTGATTTTTGTCAAGCAAGTACATTCTGGGATAAAAATATGCCCCACTTCTCAGGGAGTATTCATAGCAGAGGGAGGTAACTTTACCTCTATTGGTTAGAGTGCCCCCCCTTACTCCAGCCAGACTGAAGGATAAATGTGGCAGAGCTGAAGAGCTCCTCAGAAGGCTGCCTGCAATATCTGAAGAAGGACTGCCATGCTGGACCCTTGGACTGCGAAAATAAATGGGGGGTTAGCCCTAATTACCCCGCTATAACCAAATGTGAACGATAAAAAGGTTGCGATGCGGGAATAGATACATGCAATGCAATTTCGTGCAATGATTACCTTAATTAATCATTGACTAAAGTACAAATTACATCCAAATGTATTTCATCATTTTAGAGCTGTAATCATCCCTCCTTCATTAAAGTATAATTGCATGGTGTAGAATGACAAACACATAGTAAAACAGAACAGTTAACAAAACTATACAAAAATAAAATTCACATCAATAACACATATTCTTTTACATATTCTAACTTTTCTACTCCCAATCTTCCAGAAAGGATAGAGTGTTGGCGGTGCTATACATTTATGCACAATCACGCCTAGAGATAGTCTTTCATATCTAGACAGATTCAAGGAATATGGTTATCCTTTTTGTTCTTTTAGTAATGTGTACATTTGTACTGAATACACCGATGTTAAAGTTGTGGAGACTTTTCAAAAATATTGTCGACGCGTTTCGGCCTGTAGAATTTGGCCTCTTCAGGACAGATGAAAGATGGAGTACTTGCGGTCATACTAGGGATACCATGACACCAGGACAGCAAATGTACGCAAAACACAGTATGAATGGTCCAAGGAATGGATCCTTTAAAAGATTATTACATACACCTCCGGATAACGATCCCTAAACACGGCGGGCTCAGTCGATAAAGCCTCACCCTTGGACTGCACCACAGAAGGCTTGCACGCAGAAGGACTGCACCTGCTGCACTCTAAGGCTCCAAAAGAAAGGACTGTGCCTGACTCAACGGAAAGGAGTGAAATCTCTGAGCAGCAACAAGTACAAAAGTGCGGAAAGAAGTCACCTGCAGCAGAATAGAAGAGGACTACCTCAGCAGATCAGCTACAACTGGATTTTTCCAAACTGCACAGGTGCATTGTGGGAGTTAGAGTCCTACCCCCAAGAGGTAATCCAGAGTCTCTGAACCATTTTCTGGTACTACTGGACACTTATCCCCCCAAAAGAAACAACAAGGAACAAGATCTGAAAGTTTAGAAACTTTCTTCAAACTTTTACTGAAAAGCTCCAGGAGGAGATCGTCTCATCGTCAAGAGTCAAGCCACCGAAGTTGAACCGTGAATCGGCCTGGCCAACTGGTTTGTACCGCTGAAAGAACCTCGCCATCAAGGATCTAGACTGCCAGAAGCTTACCAAGGCATCATACTGCAGCAAGCCGCCATCGTCAATCCGAACTCCGGATCTGAGGAACCCAAGTACTCGACATCTAGAGTAAAGCTTCAACAAAAATATCAAATTCGAAGATAAACTTTTGACCGGGACCTAGTGCTCTACCTATCTGACCTGCACTCCATCGTGGTCAGCCTAAAACTTTGACTTTGTCCCAGTCCAGTGCGACCAGATAGCAGCGCGTGGTGCTTTATGCCTTTTGTTAGAGTGCAGATTTTTTTATGTAATCTTTAAAAATCCATATCTCCAGTTCCCTATATTGGATTTCTGTTGTGTTGGTGGAATTTGAAAGATAGAAATATTGTTTATTTATCTACTTTGGTGTTAGATTTTTATTGTGGTATGTCTTTTACTTATTTATTGTTTTGGTGATATTAAATGCTTTACACATACCTGTCTCCTAAGTTAAGCCTGACTGCTCTTTTGCGAAGCTACCAAGGGTGGAGCAAGGATTAATTTATTGAGACTTAACTGCACCTAGTAGTGATTGTGGTAGTATTACTAACTGAAGATGAGTACTCCACCTACTATTAATCGATTTCCCTACAAACATTGATCGTAGTACTTCCCAAAGTGTGCTCTGGCAGAGCCTTTGTAATGTACAAGTGTTGTAGGTGACAGCTCCTCACCCTCATCAAGCCAGAGTTGGCCTATCCTGCCAACACCTAATCTCTTTTGTTTCACTGTCTGCCAGCAATACACAAAGACCAACTGCCAGCTACAGGCACCAATGGTTGGGTCAAGAAAATGCCAGCTTTTGAAAAGAGGCGTTTGTGATGTGCAAGCACGGTAGGTAACAGATCCTTCCCCCCTCATTAACTCAGAGTGGCCCATCCTGTCAACATCTGTCTTTCCTTTGTCTTACTGTCTGCGAGCAATACGCAAAGACCAACTGGCAACCTCGCCTAGTCATGCAACTCAGGTGCTGGCTGTAGGCACCAAATATGAAAAGAAAATACTTACTTTCTAAAAGTAAAAAGGTAAAGTTGCCAACAAGGGATTCATTCAAAAATTATTATTCAAAATGACTATGTCTTAATCGACGTGACATCTAATGACACTCAAGTGGATACCTTAAATCAGTTCGAGAAAAAGAAAAGGATTTTTATATAAAAGCAAAACACACACAGTCAATGGGTATATCAAAAAGAGTAGTTAATTTTATATTTAAAAAATTAGAAATGGGGGTACAGAAGAAACAACAATCAAATTATCAAGCATACATTGACAACAGAGAACATTTATATTAAACATACAAAAATATCTTAGTTCTCAATGTATAAAATCCATCTATATTAAGTTAAGCCTTTGAGTTTATCCAATGTCTAGGGTACGGAACTCAAATCAAAGCAATTGACAGTGCATACAACAACAAGAATGGATTCAGGCGTCGACATTTCGGTCTCCGTCGTATCCAATCAGTGAGACCATCTTCCGGACAAGGGAGAGTTGAGTGTAGATTTCTTGACCCCTTAGTTAAATAATTTTGAAGAAGATTCAAATTCTCAGTGGAGGCGTTTTCGATTAGTTCACCAGGATTGAGCTTGTTTTAAAAGCGCTGCGGCATCGATAATGCCTGCTAATAAAGACTATAGGCTTGTTAAGGCTCTCAACATTTAACTGTACTAAGAGAGCTCCTCTGCAATGCTCTGAAGCACCCGTCTGCACTATGAACCCCTTGGAGAAGGCAGGATTCTTGAGTACAGGTGTCGTACACATGGCTTCCTTGAGTGTGTCAAAAGCTTTCTGACAGTCCAGATCACCTTTTTGGGCTGCTTCTTAGAACTCAGCCCAGTTAAGGGGGCAACAATGGTGCTATATCCCTTAACAAACATCCTGTAATATCCAATGAGACCCAGGGAGGCTCTCACTTCAGTCTGAGTTTTGGGGAGTTGCCAGGCCATGAAAGTCTCATTCTTATCCTGTAGGGGCTGCACCTCACCCCCTTCCACCATGAGGCCCAGATACACCAAGGTACCCTGCCCTATCTGGCGCTTACTTAAGCTTGTTGCAGGGCCTGAAGCACCTCCTGGATGTGATACAGGTGTTCCTCCGAGGCAGAGCTGAAGACAGCTATGTCATCTAGGTAGGCAGCAAGAATCGCTCCTTCCCAGCATGGACCCTGCTCACCAACCTCTGAAAGGTGGCTGAGGCGCTAAAAGGCATCACCCGCAACTGGAAGTTGGCTCTCTGGGGTCGAGAATGCTGAGCTCTCTTTTGCCCGCTCAGTCAGAGCAATCTGGCAGTACCCCGTGGCGAGATCAAAGGTACTGAGTTATTTGCCAGTGCCTAGCCTGTCTATAAGCTCATCTGTTTGGGGGGGATGCGGTGAGCGTCAGTCTTAGTGACTGAATTGAGTCCTCTGTAGTCCATGCAGAACCTAAATTCTGGGGTGGCATCCAGTGAGGCAACCTTAGGTACCAGCACAAAGGGGCTTGATCAAGGACTGTTGGAGGACTCAATCACCCATAACACCAGCATCTTGGAGGCTTCCTGCTTGACACTTGCCCTCACTTTATCTGACGACCTGTAAATATTGTTATTGTCCACTGGTATCAATGTTGGGGTACACACATGGGTGAGCCCAGGGGTGAGGGAGAACAGAGAAGAAAACTGCCCCAGTCACTTGCGACAGTCACTCTGCTGTTCTTGGTTCAGGGTAGGGAAGAGGTTAACACCGTCTACTGACCCACCATGCTCCTTGGAAGACAGGCTGTCAGGGGGAGGTTCATTCTCCTCTTCCACTCTTTCATCTGTAACCAAGAGCAGGGTGACTTCAGAACCGCTCAAAGTGTGGTTTGAAGTGGTTTATGTGGAGCACCTTTAAGGTGTTTCTAGGGGTCTTGACATCCACTAGGTAGATGGCATCCCCCTTCCGCTCCTTCAACTCATATGGCCCTGTCCAACAATCTTGGAGGGCTCCGAGCCCTACCAGCTTCATAACCCACACCTTCTGGCCAGGTTGAAACTCTACCAGAGTGGCCTTATAGTTGTACCATAGTTTCATAATCTCTTGACTGGCATGAAGATTGTCTTTCCCTTTTTTCCTGAAGTGCTACATCTGGTTAGGGAGAGCCAGCACGTGGCTGACTACAGCATGGGGGGGTTCCTGGGAGCTTGCTCTCACACCTCTCTCACAGGGCTGAGAGGTCTCCTAACAAGATGCCCATATAGGAGCTCAAATGGACTAAACCCTACCCCCTTCTGGGGCACCTCCCTGTAGGTGAACAACAGACATGGCAAGAGGATGTCCAGTTTCTGTGCCATCAATCAATCCGTATCTGTAAAGCACTGCCATTCACCCGTGAGGTCATCCAAGTGCTAGTTTGCTGGGCTCAGTTGAAAAACCAGGTCTTGAGTCCCTTCGTGAATTCTGCCAAGGAGGGTAATGTACGGGGATGGAGGGGAAGGCCGTTCCAGGACATGGCAGTGAGGTAGGAGAAGGAACGGCCCCCACAGTGGCTACAGCAGATGTGGCGTGGTGTCTGGGTGGGGGCCAGGGAGGTGGAGTGAAGTTTTCTGGAGGGTCAGTGGAAGTTCAAGCAGTGGTTAATGTATGCTGGTCCTTGGTTGTGGAGGGCTTTGTAGACGTGTGCCAACATCTTGAATTGGCGTATTTCCTGGACTGGAAGCCAGTGGAGGTTCCTCAGGTGGGAGATGATGTGGGTCCATTTGGGCAGGTTGAGAATGAGTCTGCCTGCTGAGTTCTGAACTGTCTGGAGTCTCCTCATTCATTGAATAGTGGTTCCTGTGTACAGTGTATTGCTGCAGTGCAGCCAGCTGGTAACTAGGACTTGAGTGACGGTTTTCCTCGTGCCAATGGGGGACCATTTGCTCAGGTAGGCCCATTATCATGCCCTTCAATATCATGTTGAATCTCTTTTGCCTTTTCAAATCCATTTTAAGGTGTTAAGGTGTGGAGAACTTGTAGGTTACCCCACATTCATCTCACATGAACTTCATGTACGCTGGCATGAATTTTGTGCATCTGTCAGACACTACTTCCTTGGGGAACCCCAAGTCAGTAAAAATCCCCATCAGGGCCCCAGCCACTGCAGGTGCAATCATGAACCTCAGAGGGATTTCTTTTGGGTACTTTGTGACATGGCCCACCAAGAGCAGGATGAACCTTTTGCCTAAGACTGTTGGGAGTCCTAGGGACCAACAATGTTGACGCCAACCCTTTCAAAGGGGGTGCCAACTACAGGCAAGGGTACCAGCATTTTTTAGCTTTTCCCTGCTTTCGTGCTGGCCTGGCAGGCGGGACAAGCCTTACAGAATGCACCTGAAGCCAGTAGAAGTTGGGGCAAGCCAGACAAAGGTCTTGTACTGCCGCAGATGTGCTGTCAGGGGTATACCATGAGCCATCTCAGTAGGAAGGACTTGTAACTCTGTGGTATCACCAGCAAACAGGCAGCCCCAGGTCCAGGAACCTTAGGCGCACTGTAAAGGAGGTCATTCTCCCAAGAGATAAGGTGATCTCCAGAGGTATCATCTGCTGCCCCGGCCTCTGCTTGAGGCCTCGAGCCCTCTAGATTTGGGCACTCTTTCTGCACCTGGTAGAATTCCTCCCTGGTGGGCCCACCCTCACCTTGTCTTCCAGCAAGCTCTGGCAGGTCTCCTAGGGTGGTAATGTCCTCCGCGGTAGGCTCAAGGGTGGCTTCCTCAGGTGCCCCATCGACCTGGACAGTAGGAACTTCAGGTATTGGTTTCTCACGCCCTTTGCCCTTCCTCTTCTTGGCAGCTGTCTTTACCGTTCTTCAAGGGTCCCTCGACTGCCCTCTTGGGCATCCATGGACCTTGTGGTCTTGCAGACACCTTCAGGCAAACCTAACATCTCCAGGCATGACTTGAGCTCCACTTCCTTCCAGACAATGTGCTCTAGATCATTGCCCAACCATGATTATATTGGTAAGGCAGTGCTCACAGCTACCTTTAGAGAACCTGAGACACCCTCTCTCACTGAAAGGGAACCATATCCAGCGGGTAGTGGCGCTCAGGGTTGTCTGAAACTATGACCTGGTAATTGTTTGTGGGGTCTTTGGAGAACTCCTTACTTTTAAGTTTTTCTCCTCTCTCTTTCTTCTTGTGGGAGCCCTGACCACCCCTCTGGTGATCTCCCCCAGATACCTCATTGGACACTCTGATGCTGACCAAGCGGTCTATCTCCTTAGCAAGGTCACTGGGTTCAGTGAGCTTACTATCAACTAGATGCTGGTGCAGCTCTGTAAAACAAATATTGAACATGTGCTCTCTTAGTATATGATTAAACAGCCCAGTAAAATCATCAACTTTGCTTTCCCGCAGCCAACCATTCAGGGCCTTGATTGCGTAATCGAGAATATCCACCCAAGACTAGTTCTGCAACATTTGGCTAGCCCTGAACCTAATGCTGTACTTGTCTGGGGTGATTCAAAATTTGGTGATAAAGATGGTTTTCATTGGGATGTGCTTCATCTGGTTCCCCACCTCCAGTGTAAGCAAGGTATTCCTCCCCACTGTGTTTCCAGAGTGACGCCCCGAAAACGCTTCTGGGATCCTGTGCATCTTGAGGGCCACCTCAAAGCATAAAACCACTTGTCTATGTCATCCCCTACAACATATCTGGGCACCAGATCTTTAGGAATGTGAACTTCTTTTCCTCCTCAGACACCGTGGGTATGTTGCCACCAGTGTTGCTGGACTCTGCTTACCTAGCTCTTATGTCCAGTTCTCTGAAGCTCCACTTATGAGCCTTTTTTTCTCTCCTCTGCCTCCATAGCTAGTTTCTTTTCATCCATATTAAGCTTGCCCATCTGCAACTTCAACTCCTTTTCTGCCTTACTGTCTGTCAGCTGTTTCCCCCTCTCTGCCTTACTGCATGCCAGTTGCTTTGGGGACAGGCCTTGTGAAGACACGCTCTCTGCTCTGGCAGAGTTCCAGTTCAGGAGACGAGGCATCCTCTTCCCCTGAATGGCTTGCATCCAGGTCCTGCTGCTGCTACTCCACATCATCCTCCTCTTTCCCACCTCTGTTGTTGCCAGTACTTGGTGAGCCTCCACCCAGGCACTCAAGGCCTCCTGGGGTTCCTGTTTCCTGGTATTTCTCTTAACTGGAAGACCTCCCTCCTTACAGAACTCTTTCAGCTCACCCACAGTGGTAAAATCCATGTTGGCCAATTCAAACACCATTCCTGCAGGCATAGTCATAGGCAGAGACAGTCAGGTAGCAATGAAAATGGATTTGAAAAGGCAAAAGAGCCAATCAAGAAGAATTTAAAAATTTGAAATGGAATCAAAGTATTTATCTGGTATTGTTAGTGTAACACAAAATCACTGTATGACACTGCATAAACACAAGTCCTAATCCTCACCGCTGGACACCAATGTTGAAAATTGAAATGCTGGTTTAGAGGGAGTGCTACCCTACTCATGCAGGAACCACAATCCTTGAAAGGGTGAAGTCACAAGCAAACCCCAAATTACCCTGTGCTTAACCCTCTGGTAGCTTGGCACAGAGTAGTCAGACTTAATTTAAAGGAAATGTGTAAAGTATTTAAGCATCTCTTCAAACAGTAATAAAGTGAAAACACAACACAAGAAAAATCCCACACCAATTTAGAACAACTGAGCAATATTTAATAAATAAATAAGGACTAAAATGACAAACATCCAATCAGTAGAACTGAAAATATGCAATTTTAGTGAAAATTCCACCAAAAGTCCAAAGCGCTACTCACAGCACCAAAAGTCCAAAGCGCTACTCACGGCTATCTGGTTGTGAGAGACTGGGTCAGATAAAGGGACAAGGTTAGTCCCGCTGAAAAGTTTCCTTTTCAGTACAGCACAAAGAGTCCCATTTACGGTTGGGGGAGGGGGGCACAAGGAGCAGTGAGCATTGAGGATGGTCTTCGATGTAGCATGAAGAGCAAGCCTGGCATTGCAGACGACCATCGCTGTAGCGTGAAGACCCTGTTGTCGTTGCGAGCGGGCGAGCCAGAGCTTCGTAGTGGTGCTCTCCATGAGCGATCAATGCTGTAGGGTGAAGAGTCGGAATTACGGAACTTCACATTTGCAGGCTGTGCGATTGATAATGTTTCAGCGCCAATGGGCCTGTTCGCGTTTGCGAAGAGCCCAAAAACTTCAATTCAGCCTCTCTGATGCTACACCAAGGGTCCAGGACTTTAGGAGAACCACTTGGGTATCAGGGGCTTGCTCCAGCTGGATCTGGGTGCTGGCACAGGTGGTTGTCAGCTTTTTATGTCCCTGTGGCTCTGAACAGGAGGCTGGCAAAGTAGCCCTTGGAGTCCCTCTGGGAGTCCTGTGTTCAGATGCAAGTCCAAACCCTTGGACTCAGGCAAGAGGGCGGCTGGGTAACAATCCAGCAAGGCAGCTGTCCAGCAAGGCAGTAGTCCAGTAGGGCAGCAGTCCAGCAGAGTGGCAGTCCTCTCAGCAGCACAGCAGTCCTTCTTCCTGGTAGAGTTTCCACAGGCCCAGAAGAGTACTGAAGAGTTGGTGTCTGAGGGTCAATATTTATACCAAGTGCCTCCTTTAAAGTGGAGAAAGCTTCTAGAGGTTTCCACTCCCCTGAGGTGTCCGGCATCCCCTTCCTCCCTGTTCCGGCCTTTGCTTGCCTGGGGTCACAACAGACCAGTGTCAATCCTTTTCAGAGAGTGCTCAGGCAGAGCCTTTGTGATGAGCAAATGTGGGGGGTAACAGCTCCTCCCCCCTCATTAACTCAGAGTCGCCCATCCTGTCTTCCCTTTGTCTCACTGTCTGGGAGCAATACACAAAGACCAACTGGCAGCTACACCTAGTCATGTGACTCAGGAACTGGCTGCAGGCACCAATTAGGACAAACAAATGCCAACTTTCTAAAAGTGGCATTTTCAGAATTGTGACTAAAAATCCGACTTTACCATAAGAGAGGATTTTTCATTACATTTCCAAAGTCACCAAACGTGAACTAATTACCTGATCCCATTTGGAAATTATCACTAATTAAATGTAAATGACTAACTTCAATGTTATCCTATGGGAGAGACAGGCCTTGCAGTAGTGAAAAATGAATTTAGGAGTTTTTCAATACCAGGACAATTTAAACTTAAAAGTACATGTCCTGAACAGCCCTCTGAAATTTCGGGGTCATTTCTCATGTGGCTCATGCTCTCTTTGTCATCTCGCTCAACAAGATAATGAGAATGACTTAAGGCTGACAACCCCATGGGCACTCAAACACCACATCACACCACCTGTAACACTAGTGGCGTCATCTACTTGATTTGATTACCATAAAACCTATGCTATATAGGGACAACCATTCGCAAAGTGAAGCTGAGAATCATAGAACATTGGAGTACAATGAGCTGCCGATGCTCAAACACGAAACTAACCCAACATTTTCAGATTTTTCCGCATAGTGAAAATGACATGCACTGGACAGTTATTGATAAACCCCAATATACCTCATGGACATATCAATCAATCAATCAATCAATCAATCAATGAGGGAGGGTCTCAAGGCGCTGGGGGGGAGGGGCAGATCCAGTCAGTCGAAGAGCCAGGTCTTGAGGGTCTTCCTGAAGATGTGCAGGGTGGGGGCGCATCTGATGTCGATCGGGAGCACGTTCCAGGTCTTGGCTGCGATGTAGGAGAAGGTTCTTTCACCTGTTCTTGCTCTGTGAATGCGCGGGGCTCGGCGAGGTCGGCGGATCGGAGGTTCCTCTTGGTACGTGGAAGGCTATTCTATCATTGAGATATTGGGGCCCAGTGTTGTGGAGGCATTTGTAGGCATGGGTGAGTATCTTGAAAGTTACTCTCTTCTTGAAGGGGAGCCAGTGGAGGTTACGCAGGTATTGGGAGATGTGTTCGTGTCAAGGGATGCCGATGATGAGTCTGGCTGCGGTGTTCTGTATGGTTTGGAGTTTGCAGAGCAGAGACTTGTTGATCCCGCATAGAGGGCGTTTCCATAGTCCAATCTGCTGGTTATGAGTGCGTGGGTGACGGTCATTCTTGATTCGGGGGGGGGATCCATTTGAAGGTCTTTCAGAGGATGCGGAGGGTGTTGAAGCAGGTGGAGGCGACGGCGTTGACCTGTCGGGTCATGGAGAGGGAGGAGTTGAGTACGATTCTGAGGTTTCAGGCGTGGTCCGTGGGGGTGAGGGGGCTGCCGAGGGCAATGGGCCACCAGGTGTTGCCTCATGCAGAGGGGGAGGGTCCGAGGACCTCTGTCTTCTCTGATTTGAGCTTCAGGCAGCTGCTGCTCATCCAGGATACGACGTCCTTCATTCCTTCCTGGAAGTTGTCTGGTGGTGAGGGGGGTCCTTGGTGAGGGAGAGGATGAGCTGGGTGTCGTCGGCGTAGGATACTATGCTGAGTCCGTGCTGTCTGACGTTGGCGGCGAGGGGGGCCATGTAGATGATGAAGAGCGTGGGGCTGAGCGATGATCCTTGGGGTACTCCGCAGTTAATCTCTGTGGGTTGGGAAAGGAAGGGTGGAAGTCTCATTCTTTGGGTTCTGCCAGTGAGGAAGGAGTGGAGCCAGTCGAGGGAAGTTCCCTGTATGCAGGCATCGTGGAGTCTGGCGGTGAGTGTGTGGTAGGAGACGGTGTCGAAGGCTGCAGAGAGGTCGAGAAGAATCAGGGCTGCGTGTGTCCTTGGTCGTGGAGGGTGCGGATGTCGTCTGTGGCGGTGAGTTGAGCGGTCTCAGTGCTGTGGTTGCTGCGGAATCTGGATTGGGAGGGGTCGAGGATGGAGTTTTCTTTGATGAATTTCGTTAGTTGGATGTTGACGGTCTTCTCGGTGACTTTAGCCACGAAGGGGAGGAGGGAGATGGGTCGGTAGTTCTTGAGGTTCGTGGGATCTGCTGAGGGCTTCTTGCGTAGGGGTCTGACTGCTGAGCGTTTCCAGTCATCGGGAAAGATGCCGGATTTGAAGGTGGCGTTGATAGTGTGTCGTAGTTCCGGTGCGATGGAGGCGGTGGCTCTGTGGAAGATGTGCGGGGACAGGGGTCCGTGGGGGCTCCTGAGTGGATGTCTTTCATTGTCTATGTGGTGTCTTCGGTGGTGACTGGGGTCCAGGAAGAGATGGTGGGCTGGCTGGCGTTGCTGGAGGAGGGAGTGGTTTAAGAGTCAGTTGTCTGGTCGCTGTAGTTGTTGTAGAGGCCCTTGATTTTCAGATGGAAGTAGGAGCCGAGGTTGTTGCAGAGGTCCTGGGAAGGCGTGATGTCTGTGGTTTCGCTGGGGGGTTTGGTGAATTCCTGGATGATGCTGAAGAGTTCCTTAGAGTTGCTGGAGTTGGTGAGGATCTTGTTCTGGATGAATGTTCTTTTGGTGGATCTGATGCGTTGGTGGTATTCTGTCATGGCGTTCTTGTAGGCGGTGCGGTCTTCCGAGGATTTGCTGTTTCTCCAGTTCTTCTCGAGACGTCTGCAAGTGCGTTTGGATTCTTGGAGGTCGGCGGTGAACCAGGTGGCCTTTCTGGGGCGCTGTCTGTCAGGGTTACGTAGGGGTGCGAGATCGTCTGCGCAGTTGGTGATCCATCTGTGGAGTTCTTTGGCTATGGTTTGGAAAGCTTCCTGTTTCAAAAGGAACAAAGCTGAGTATTTAGATTAGAAAGCAATACCTTAGGCCTCAATGATGACATCCCATGGGCTGCTATAGTGTGACCTAAATGATATGACAACACTTAAAAAAAAAAAAATAGCACTGTGTTTCATATGTCACGTCTTTTTTTAAAAACATTTTTCCATCTTTATCTAATTTTTCCAATGTTGATTTTTACAATTGTTTCCAAAGTTGTTCTTTTCTTTTATCTTTCTGGCTATAAACCTCTCCATGTTACATGGGGTTGAATCTATAGAGGCCACACTGACATTTTACTAAATGAATTTGGCAAACTACATATTTCCTCTTCCCTTTTAACCCTCTCTCCGCATATCACCACTTATTTTGTGGTGATGTCGGGCCATAAACATGTATAACTACACTGGGACTACAATCCAGCAAACCAGCAATCCTTAGAGTCACTGCGTCTTCTCACAAGAAGAAGGTCTCTCGTGCCAGACACCGCAACCTTTCTGTTTTAAAAGAATGTTGGCTGCGGTGCACGTCGCTTCCTCGCCGGACAAATTGAGTATGATGCAACAGCAGACAGCAATGGGGAAGCACCTCCATGGTTTCTTTTGCCGGTTTGGCACCCGGCTGCGACCAGCCAATGATTTCCAGTCCCAAACCTATCTAGTCTGGCCTCTATTGCGGAGTAGCAGCATATGAATATCACCTAATCTTAGGGAATGCTTTGTGACACAGATCTTGGTGTGAGACCTCTACCAGTCATTGATACTCACTACTGGCTATGTACCTACCCTGCACGTTTTTGATCAATTGATTGGCACCATGTGAATTTTACTTAATTCTCCAAAAATAATAAAGTGCTTCCATATGATAATGAACTTTTTTCACCACTTTCCTAATTTCTAAGCCATTTTCAATAGCTGTTATTTGTAAGAGTATGGCAGTGGTGAGTCCACAATCATATCTTCACAGATACAAATATTTTGAATCACTTTCTGCCGTCTGTTTAATTATCTTCGTCTTTCATGTTGTATGTAGCCCTGTCCATTAGTTTTCCTTAAATAAGACTTTTGAGTCTAACACCCAACAACTGTTGGCAAGAAATACTACTTCAACCAAGCGATGTAGAAATTGAGATAATGCACCAGAATGTTCAAAGGAGTTCCACGTGTGTGCTGTGCAATGCCAGAAATGCATGACAACTTAACATACTACGAACACACTATATGCACGAGCGTTAACGATTACTTTGTACCTCTTTATCCTAATCTTGTGTTTCTGTGCTATTGTTATAGGTGACTACAACAGTGGGCTTCTCCTACAGTCATTGTGGGTCACTTTCTGTATCAATCCAATTACACCTTCTCACACTTCATCATCAATTTTGCAGAGTGACATTTAAATATGGTCCTGAAGAATGCCTAGAACATTTTTAAAGAGGTCACGAGTCAGGGAAAAAATGTTGACAGCTCTCTGATTGGGTTAAAGTTTCACTCCCCTCTGATATTTCAATCTATCCCTTGGGGACAAGAGAATAAAATTCATATTTAGTCCACCTAGAGGTAGTTTTATCTCCTTATCCAGCACCACACAATCTGCACTTCTCACCTATACCACCATCTTTCTGAGGGCTCTCACCACTGGAAAAGAGAAAAAACACCTGAAGAGCTCCTCCCTCTTCAAGGGAGTTGTAGCCCACACAAGGTACCTTTGGTCCGGGTGTGTGTAGGGACCCGGTGATGAAGCATGCCACCTTAGGGTGTTTGAAGGTTACCATCCTTAACAAGAATACGTGTCTATAGTACAGAGACACATGTTCTCTAGACCATGCATACCTTTGTGTGCTAAAATAGAGTGGGAACTGGAAAGGTAATCTCCCAGGAATCTGAGATTGCCAGTGGCACATGACAGGGCTGTCCCCTCTCTCCCATTATTTTTGCCTTGGCGATGGAGCCGGTGGCATGCCTATTGGGCCACAGGGACACAGATTGGGGAATTCCTTTTGGGGGAGATTGGCATGTGATCTCTGTATATGCAGATGATTTCCTAGTGTACCTTCGCAACACCCAGGAATCACCTCCTACGCTTATGGATGAGCTGGACAGTCTTGGTGTCCACTCGAGACTCAGTCAGTTGGGCCAAGTCATGCTTTTCACCACTCAACAAACAACTGACTCCAGAGAGGGACGACCTTCCCACACCAGGCTAACATGGGAAGCTGACACGATTGAATACTTAAGGTGAATGTGTACCACGAGAAGGACAACCTTATGAGGGGCTTTCTAGGGAGGGTGCTGACGATAACAACACGTTTTGCTGTGCTCTCCCCCTGCACCCGGCAGGCCGGGCAGGCATAACCAAAATGCTGATTATGCCACTTTCCGCTGTACCTTTTCTCTGCGATCCCAGTGACACTTAAATGACCCTTCCCTGTAGAGCTGCACACCTTGGCTCTCGAACCTCATCTGGGGTGGAAAGAGGAAGAGAATAGAGAAATGTGAGTTGTTGACGCGGGGGCGTTGGCCTCGAGCTTGTTGTGGTCCTGAACGCATTCAATCAATCAATCATAGGTTTGTTAAAGCGCGACTACTCACCCGTAAGGGTCTCAAGGTGCTGGGGAGGAGGGGGGGGTGCGGGTTCCAGTCCATCAAGGAGGGGGTCTGTCGAAGAGCCAGGTCTTGAGGTTTCTCGTGAAGGTGGGGAGTGATGTTGTCTGCCTGAGGTGGAGCGGTAGGGCGTTCCATGCACTGGCCGCGAGGAAGGAGAAGGAGCGGCCTCCTGATCTGGTCTTTCTGGCGCGGGGACCCCGGCATAGGAGAGCTGGGCTGATTGTAGGGTTCTTTGGGGTGCGTGGAAGTTGATGCAGCTGTTGAGGTATGCTGGTCCGGTGTTGTGGAGGGCTTTGTGTGCGTGGGTGAGGATCTTGAAGGTGATTCTTGCCTCGATGGGGAGCCAGTGGAGTGTGCCAAATGTTGGGAGATGTGGCAGTGTCGTGGTAAGTTGAGGACCAGTCTTGCGGCGGCGTTCTGGATGTTTTGTAGTTTGCGGGTGAGGTTTTTGTTTATTCCGGCGTAGAGTGCGTTGCCGTAGTCGAGTCTGCTGGTGACGAGGGCGTGGGTGACGGTTTTTCTGTGCTCGAGGGGGATCCATTTGAAGGTCTTACGTAGGAGGCGGAGGATGTGGAAGCCAGAGAATGTGACGGAGTTGTTTTGTCGGTCCATTTTGAGCTTGGAGTCCAGGATGATTCCAAGGTTGCGTGCGTGGTCCGTGGGGGCGGGTGGGCTGCCGAGGGCGGTGGGCCACCATGTGTCGTTCCAGGCGTCGGGGTGTGGGCCCACGATGAGTACTTCTGTTTTGTCGGTGTTGAGTTGTAAGCAGCTGCTTTTCATCCATTTGGCGACAGCTTCCATGCCTTCTTGGAAGTTGTGTTTGGCTGTGTTGGCTTCGTTGGAAAGGGAGAGGATGAGTTGGGTGTCGTCCGCGTAGGAGACAATGTTGAGTCCGTAGGTTCTGACGATGGGGGCGAGGGGAGCCATGTAGACGTTGAAGAGCGTTGGGCTGAGGGAGGACCCCTGGGGGACTCCGCAGGTGGCTGGTGTAGGGTTCGAGAGGAAGGGGGGAGTCTGACCCACTGCGTTCTGCCAGAGAGGAAGGAGTAGATCCAGTCGAGGGCTTTGTCCCGGATGCCTGCGTCGTGGAGTCTGCGTATCAGGGTGTGGTGGGATACTGTGTCGAAGGCCGCCGAGAGGTCGAGTAGGAAGAGGGCTACTGTTTCTCCTTTGTCTAGTAAAGAGCGGATGTCGTCTGTTGCGGCGAGGAGGGCGGTTTCTGTGCTGTGGTTTTTTCTGAAGCCGGATTGTGACAGGTCGAGGATGTTGTGTTCTTCGATGAAGGTGGCGAGTTGGCTGTTGATGGCTTTCTTGATGACTTTTGCTGGGAACAGGAGCAGGGATATGGGTCTGTAGTTTTTGAGGTCGGTGGGGTCCACCGAGGGCTTCTTCAGGAGGGGGTTGATCTCGGCGTGTTTCCAGTCATCGGGGAAGGAGGCGTTCTCCAGGGAGCGGTTGATGGTGTGGCGAAGCATGAGTGCGATGGTGTCGGCGGCTCTGTAGAAGATGTGGTGGGGGCAGGGGTCCGTGGGGGCCCCGGAGTGGATTGACTTCATCGTCTTCAGTGTGTCTTCGGTGGTGAGGGCTGTCCAGCTGTCAATCTTTGGCTTCCAGGCGTCGTTTGTGGTAGCAGGGGGTTTCGTGTGTTGGTTGTCTTCGTCGAAGTTGTCGTAGATGTTCTTGATTTTGAGGTGGAAGAAGGTGCTGAGTTTGGAAGCATTTTTATATTGCACAAACTAAACTCGATTGGAGCGCTTTACTTGAGCACCAGTTACATTACACAAAGACACATTCTTTTTTTTTTTAGGCACAGGTAGATTAACTGATTTGCCCGGAATCACAGGATGTTGAGCCGATGCTGAGACTCAAATTTGGTTCATCAAGTTTCAGAGTGGGCAGCTCTGGCTGTAACGCCACATCCCCTTGTTGATGGTGCTATCATTACCAGGATTACCAATCCCTGACCAGCATTGTCTTCTATAGTTGACTATATTACACATTGGAACAACATGACAGTCGGAGTGGGAAAGGGGCAGCGTCGGACCCTAAATTTTGTATTACTGAATATGTTTGTAAATGCAATTGTAAACTGTAAAACAAATAAAGCGCTATTTTGAAAAAGAAGGAACTAGGTGAAGTATCTATGTTTGTTAATAGTAGCTTTGGGATCAAGGAGACTGCCTTACAGCTCATACAAATGGAAAGTTGTGTCATACATTTTGTCTGATACAATAAAAACTGCAAAGATCCATGCAGGACTGCAAAATGCAAACCTCAACCTTGAAGACCATGACAGCAAACAACCCATCACAAGCCTACCATTCCTCATAAGCTTGATTCTGTAATCAGTCCCTTTCCACCGAAAAGACCAAGTTAACATCAACTCTGTCATACAAGACTACTGTTCTCATTTCAGACTTTGCTGCAACATAGAAAGAACAAGCCTCAAAGTCCTGAGGGGGTGGGGGGGGGGGCTTATCATACTAGACGACCCCACCTCTGATTTCTATTCCTGAGTAATCTCTTAGACACCTCAGATACCACCGAGCATAAATCCCTGACCAGTATTGTCTTCTATAGTTGACTATATTACACAATGGTATCCTCAGACTGAAGATATGTGAAACTAAAGTGGAGTGTTCGTAGCATAACTCCCACTTATGTTTTGAAATACTGGAGACAGGGAGAGAATGTAGGTCACTGGTGACATGGCACCTATGATTACCACTCGACTACAAGGGCATGCGAACCCCACCGTACTAGGAGGGCTATGAATCTGAGGCTCAGAGCAACAGTACATATTTGCCCTGGCTAAAGAAGGCTGCATTATACGAATTTTCTTTATCCTACACCTAACAGACTGGTAATGATAGCACCGTCAACAAGGGGATGTGGCGTTACACCCAGAGCTGCCCACTCTGAAACTTGATGAACCAAATTTGAGTCTCAGCATCGGCTCAACATCCTGTGATTCCGGGCAAATCAGTTAATCTCCCTGTGCCTAAAAAAAAAAAGAATGTGTCTTTGTGTAATGTAACTGGTGCTCAAGTAAGGCGCTCCAATCGAGTTGTTTGTGCAATATAAAAATGCTAAATTAAAAAAGAAAAGAAAAAACATTAATAGGGTTTAGCCATGAACCCTCCGTGGCTTTTTTTAGCAAACAGATGAAACATATACACAGAAGGGATGCTTGGAGAGGTATCTATCATTTTCCTTTATAATGTTACCAGTTGCACCGGAAATAAATGGATACCTAGGTAATCTCTCGGTATTTCTATACTCTTAATTCCCCCCCAAAAAAGAAATATCAAAGTGCTCCCTCCATCGAGGTTGAGCCCATCTTTGTTTCTAGGGTACCAGGATGAGACGCCATGAAGAGGCATGTAGCTAATAGAGTGGATGAGAGTCTAATTTCAAAACACAAGTGTGAGCTATGCTACTAGCATTCCACTTCAGGTTCACATCTCTTCGGTCTGAGGATACCTTTGTGTAATATACACTGGCTTGAGAGGCAGTATCTACAAACATATCTTTGGTCCTCTAATTCCCCCTAAGTATTTGTTTATATGGTTGATTGACAGGGCACTGCGGTGGTTCTCCTTGTAGCTCTGCTACCATCATCAGCTTGTCAAGATTGCACTGGCTATCGAGGAGTGCCCCAAATAATGCTAGCAATTCAAGATTTGATCACACACAGAACTGGCACTGCAAAGGCAGAAGTAGTGTAGTCCTTATTCAAACACACTGAACAAGCAACACACATGGATTGTCATGAAGCCCACCTGCAGCAGCTGAATTGGGGGTTACCAGTGGCCAACTGCACCAGCTGTTGTGGTACTGTGGCACAATAAATCTTTGATCGGCAACACACGTCTCCAAAGAGAAGATCATAAATAAAACTGCAATACAATAATGTGAAGGAGATGAAGAATGAGGCATGAAATACCAAAGGACCCGAACATTAATGACAGAGAGAGAGAGAAACAAAACATAATGAAAATGAGAAAGTGAGAGAGACAACTCAATTAAGTGAGGGGAAAGGATGGGAAGCAAAAGGAGCAAGGGAAGGGAAAAGGGAGGAAAGTAAGAGGGATTTTAGACAACAACTGGAAGAAAGTAGTAAAATAGAAAAAGAAGTGTCTTAAAGGCAGAACGTGAAAGGAGAAAAAACAAAAGAAGGGAAGAAAAGAGCAAAGAAAGGGATTGTTGAAAGTGAGAAATGACGAACAATACACAGAAAGGAGAAAAGATGAAAGAATGAAAGAAAGAAAGGCAGGAGCACAGGAAGAATTGATGAAAGCAAGTAGAAAAGAAGAAAGGATAAAAGAAAGAAAGGCAGTGAACAAAAGAAAGGAGGCAGGATAAAAAGGATGACTAAAGAAATAAGGAGAAAAGGAAAGGATTAATGAAAGAAGCGAAGATGAAAGAAGTAAAACATTTAAAATTGAAGGAAGAAGGAAATAAATGGAAATAAAATGGAACCAAGACTAATGCAAGAAAAATGGAAGGAAATATGAAACAAAGAAGGACCTGGAAAGAAGTAAAATATGATGCAGAGACAGATGGGAAGGGCTAATTAGAAGGAACTGGAAGAAAAAGGAGATTAGGAAGAAGGCAAGAAATGAAATATGGAAAGATGGAAGGAAAGAAGGAAGATGAAAGCAAGTAAGAACACAAGCTAGAAAAGGGGTCAAAGACAAATATAGAAAGAAAAATGAAACAACGTTGGACATAATGGAGATTCGATGTTAGGAACAGGAAGAAAGAAACATGAGAAGATGGTACAAAATGTACATAAATCAATATTAAGTGCTAACGAGGAGAATCCAAAACGATTATTAAGGAAAGCATTACAACAGAAAAAATGGAATAAAGGGGAAGGAAGAAAAAGAAAGAATGGAGAAAAGCCTGACGAAGGACGACAAAAGCATAAGGAGGAAAGCTAAAGACAATGGGAAGAAGAAAGAGGGTTAACATTATAAAGGATCTACGGAACAGAGAAGGAAAGCAATATACGTGTAAGGGCGGATCAGGGGGTCAACAGGAGTGGAGGGAAACTGGTGAAAAGGAGACTCGTGAGAATAAAAATAGGATGAAAAGGGGAATGGGGAAGAATGAGATAGAGTGCAATGGAAAGCATACAAAGAAGAAGGGGAATTAGTGGGACAGGAACAGTCATTTATTTGGCAGTAACAAGAGGAAACTGAGAGAGCTGAGAAGGAGCTTCAGGACAGGGACAAGTTTGAAGAAGAACGGTGAGAAAAACAGAAAATCGAAGTGTTTAAAGGAAACAGGCGGATATTTAGATAAGATGCATACTTGCCGAGATTCGGGTGGACCTTGTGGAAATGATCCTGGCTCTCCTTGATATTTTGTGGCCATCCTAGTCACACAGCTGCCTCCCATGCCATGTTGTGATTATTCGAGTCATTCGGGAGACAGCTTGTATGCTTCCCCTTCTTGTAGGCAGTGCGGCATACGGTGGCTCTGATATGACAATAAACCTCGGTATCTTGTGGGCTTTCTAGGTATGAGACAGGGCGCAGCAAAGGAAACCATCATTGTCTGACTGTGAGCATCCTAGGCAGCATTATGGCCGCTCCAGGCACGAGCATAAGACAGCTATCCATGGCCTATTGCCACCATACTTGGAATTATTGTGAGCGTCTCCTGGCTTATAGGGGGCTCTGGCATAAGATGGTTTTCTTTAACATATTCTCAGTATCTTTGGTATTTTTCTGGACATTGCAGGCATATGTTGAAGAGCACTGAAAAATGTACAGACCCATGACTTCTGGTAGTCATCGTGGGAAGCTATGAGCATTTGCTTGGCTGCTTACCTTTACACCAGGGCTGACAGGTGTTCAGTGATATGCTGAAAGGATGAGAGGGGATGATGTAAGAGGATGTAGGGGAGAGGAGAGGAAGGAGGGATACGGGAAATGGGATGAGAAGAAGTATGTGTGAAGGAAATAAAAAATGAGTTATTTTCCAAATATAATTTAGACAGAAGGTGGTTATTTTTTCATAGCTGTAGTACTTCTTCGAGATATTTCAGATCCACAGTGCACATGTGGTTGCCTCATAAGTGGTAGCAATGAATGTGTGACTACTCACTACCATGCTGCACACACAGAAGCAGGAGATACCTGAAAAGAGCATATCCTCTCTTTTCTTTCTAGGATCTATACCAGCAATTGCCATGCAGACCCTGCTTCCTTTTGTCACTGAGAGGCATGTTTACAAGATAATGATGCAGCACGGTGATGCAAGACATCTTTCTGCGCCGAGCTGTGTCATTGGAAAAGTGCATGGATGCATCATATTTACAACAATATATCACATACCTGTGCTTTCCTCCGCACTGACACACAATAGGCTGCCTAGCGCCAACGCAGGCATCCTTGCACCATGGTGCAGAGGTGCCTGTGTTGCAGGGAAGATTGATTTTGTGCAGGAAGGGACACCTTCCTACACAAAAATAATCATTGAGGTCGTTTTCCTCCTTCAATGTGTGCTGCAGAGTACAGCACACATAGACCGAGGAAAACACGAGGAGAAATAAGTATTTCTCCTTGTTGCGCCACTGTTACGCCTCGCCTGGGGAGGCGTTAGAATCTGACGCGTTCCAAAGTTTACGAAACCTTGTAAATCTGGGAATGCATCAGAATCCATGGGTGTTGAGTGGGAACACCCATGGAATGCCCCTTTCACGCAGAGTAATGCGTAAAAGAGGGCCATATTTACAAGGCCATGAAAAGCCAAGCAGGGTGGCTGTGTGTGGCCTTGTAAATATGGGCCAGCACACTGAGCCATTGGAGCATAAAAAAATGACCCTCCGGTGGTGCAAGAGGATTGTAAATATGCGCCTGAGTTTTTCGACTGTAAATAACCCCTCTCATTGTCAAGCAGGTAGACTCCAGATTATGGTTTATGTTGCAGATGACCCGCAACATTTTCAGCATCATTTGCAGGAAGGCAATGGATTTCTAGTTCTTTTTTTTAATCTTGTTGGGCCACAGGACATAAAAGAAACAAGCATTTAAAAATATGACATAATAAAATCTATTCAAAATACACACAATTTTCTCAGAAACCACAATACATGAAGGCCTGTGCAGTCTGATATTATCATAAACCATGATAATGAAGCCCCTATTCTGATAGAATGTTGAATACATTTGACAACTAAAAAACAGATAAAATCAGTAGAAAGTTGCTGTATAAAATGGCATGCGGGCCTACAATGTCTGAATTCAAAAGAACAAAATAAAGGTGACAAAAACGGTTTCCTAGGTAGTAGATAAAAACGACGGAACATAGTAAAGTGCATTGTAGATTGTGAAGAACGATTGACACAGGAGCCACAGGGCAAGTTCTTCAATAGCCCGTCCTCTGGAAAAGTTACTAATGTATGTAAGATATTGAACCTAAAATGGGTTAACAAATGTGATGTATATCAGAAATAGGTAAAAGATACGGCGACATGTTATTGCAAGTAGAAATTGCCACACACAAGTTATTGGTAGTTTTGGATGGTAAACAGCATTTAGTTTGCATGCTAAACAACGCATGCCATAACAACGTGGTCGTTACAACGACCGCGTTGTTATTTCGCATACCGTTACAACGCAAGTCGGAAGAACGACTTGCGTTAGGGGGCAGAAGGTGTTGGATTTAAAATCCAACACCTTCCCTAGTGTCCGCACAGACTGGAGTTGGAATAGTAAATTATACTATTCCAACATCCAGCGCCTCCTAAAAGCAAGTCGTTGTTCCGACTTGCGTTGTAACGGTATGCGCATAACAACGCGGTCGTTGTAACGACCGCGATGTTATGGCATGCGTTGTAAACGCATGCGAAAAAACGTCATATATTCGTTTTGGATATCTTTGCTGCAAACCTATAATCATGGCATTTCCCATAAAGCAGATTTTTCAAGATCTATTTTGTGAAAAGGTTAGCTGCAGTTGGCGATGCAAACATTTTGAGCTTTTCTATCCAGTTGAACCCTTCTTCCAAATACTTAATCCAAGGTATATGATGCCCGTTGGCCACGGAAAGAGATTCTGAAATGATTAGGGGTTAAAAGAACTCTGCTGACGTGGCCTAGCAGGGAATGGCATAGGACGTGTCCTGCCTGCTCTCTAGGACCTTGTGGGTTTTCCCGGCACCATCCATAGCATGAGGCTGGGGCTGAAACACGCAAATGGTGGCGGAGCATTAGTCAAACCCCTCTGCACCTAGGAGGGGGACCGTTTTGCTCTCCTGCCACGACAACGACCTGGAAGCCTGATGCGACCTATTTCACACATAGCCGCCATCTTGGGCCAACCCACGCCATGTACAGTGGCAAACACAACAAAATGATGGACGGAATGCTGAAACTTTTCAAACACTCACCCCCAGTCAAGAGATCTGGTTTAAATCCATTGTTCTTTTGCTCACTATACCACCCCAGTTAGGACCCAGCCATATGCAAATCAGTCTTAATCCTGCTCCTCATGGGAACAGTACAGCCCCACCTGCCAGGCCAGGTCCTCCTTGGACCGGAAACAAGCATCCTGGGACCGATTTTGTGGTATCACCCCTCATTAGCCTGGCTAGCTTGAATCAAGTGGCACAGCGAGCAAGGGACCCACGTCTGGGCATACCCTTGGCCACATAGGGCGAACATAGCAAACACAACAAGATGATGGATGGCATGCTGAAACTTTTCAAACACTTATCCCCAGTCAAGAGATCTGGGTTAAATCCATTGTTTTTTTGCTCACCATGCCACCCCAATTTGGACCCAGCCATATGCAGAGGCGGCAGCAGTAAAACACACTGACTGCCCTGCACACCTACGAATGGCAACACTCCGGAGGTGGAAGAGTCCCTAGGTGAGGAAGGCCAGGAGCTCTAACCCAGGCTCCCAGCTGTGAGACTATGGTGCTACTGCAAACTCTGCCAGGGTGGCCTTCATCAACCTCCTTGCCTGCACACGTGGGAGGTAGCCCGGCCTCCAGGGGTGGTGACAACAGGCCAGTGAGCAGACTTCTGCTTTGTAACCTCCATCTCGGATAGAGAGGATGTCGAGCCTCACAGGAGGTGAGAAAGGCCATATTGGTACCCCAGTGGCACCTGGAGCGATTGCGACGCGGAACACTGAATCCATACACCTGGCACAACACACTACCAGGGTGGTGCAATCTATGCAGGTGATAGCGGCACCCCAAGGCATTGTCAGCAGCCCAGCTGCCTACACCCAACACCCACGAGTGGTGATGGATGTCTTGCCCCCGGCAGCACTGGGTGCGCTATGAATCTCTCACTGGGCCTGTCCCTGTGCCTTGCGATGTGTTTGAAGCGCCCTGGTGAATACTCTCCAAGCGGTTATCGGGTGGTGCTTTAAAAGAGGGCCTCTCGGGGTGAGGCCCAGTGACCTATCACTGTACTGCTCCCCAACGCACTCACAGAGGACCAGCTGCCCGCACCCATTGCTCACCTGTGATGGGTGATGCTTGACTCCCGGCGATTACTGGTATGTTGTAGTCTGGCGCCCTGTCCTTCCTTTGAACTTGGTGGCGGAGGGCTTTGGTAGCTGCCTTGCGGGTAACACTCAGTGGGGCTTCAGCAATTAATAGGCCTTTTGGTGAAGGAGCCTGTATATCCTGCTCTCAACAGCCTACCACTGGAGGGGCCCATACCAGGCACATCACAGACCCGCAAGTGCCCTGTCCACGCTGAGTGTGATGATACCAAGGCAGCTGGGGAACTGAGGCATGGTGGGGAGTGGAGCGCTGGGGCACCAGGGTAGCTCGATCCCTAGTTGTCGTCTTGGGGATATCGTGGGACTGGTGCTGCTGTGGACTCTGCTTGACCTAGTTCCCGCTCTGGGGCCACAAGACGCTCTGCTCTCACCTTAGCACTGGGTAAATGGCACCCCAACCGTTGGAGGCTGGGGGGGCTGCAGAGTTTCTGCATGTTTACTCTGGCCCTCTGATCGCCTGCTTGTCCCCATCTGATTGCTTGGAGAGGAGGCATATAGCCCTGTAACACAACAGTGGTCACCTCACTTCCAGCTACTGCTCCTAGTGATCTTGCTGGGATCTTGCTGAGGCTTCGGCTGCTTGACCACCTAGCCAACAGAACAGAGGACAGCCATCTATGCACCTGCTAGATCTACCATCTGGTGTTCTCCTCCAGCCCCATACATCATTTGCCACACTGCCTAGTGCCGGGACTCTGACGACAGCCAGCCCTGCCCCCCTCCCTCCTGCCATACCCTGTCAGTGCTTGCAGCCCGCGGACGGAGGGGAGTAAAAAACAGTAGCTGGGACCTCATTATTTTTTGGATGATACGCTGATATGGGGTGCAGACCTTTGGGCCCGTACTCCTGGTGGACTACGAGCTAATCCATGTGTAGGATGTGGTAATGCACCCTTGATATATCCTTTGGGCCCTGAACGACCTGGCTCCCTGCTGGGCCCCTCACCCTTACTGTGTAACATCCGGGCTCAGTACCCTTCCCACCAATGTCCATGTCACATACCAGCCAATGAACTCTCCCCAGGTGAGATAAATCCACCCACTCCCAAGCTGCTGCTCCTACTGGACCACGCTAAATGGCTGGATAAATCACCAGACAACTTGTCGGTCATCTGACCTGTGGAGGGACGAGGGTAAGGCACTAGGCAAATGTGTCCTCCTGCTACCTGGCCCGGCACCCTAAGCAGCCATACCGTGTCCGATATTCTTAAAGGACAACCCAGTGACCTCACTTTGGAACCAGGTAGTCAACAAGTATGAGAACAGGTAAGAGAACTCCAATTACTGTCTCAAGAGTGGGACCTAGTGGTGGTCACCCCTCAATTAATGTGTCGACATTTTCACGCCTAGGTTGGTCATAGGGATCCGGGGTGCTTTATCAGGACAAAAAACATAAGAACATTTAGTGGATAAACTACCCCACACTGAGCTGTGCATGTTCGTGCTACCTACTGTGTGTGTATTGTTCCAGGTCCGACGTGCAGGGAGAAAGAAAACATAGTAGTTGAGATGTTAAAGGCACTGGTAGAGAGGTTGTTGTTCCAACAGTGAAATCCCTTGGTTGAAAGGTTGTCCCATACTACCCCAATCGTGTGTAGTATTAACTATGATAGAAGTATAAAAAACCAAATTTATGTACAAGTGCATTAAAACATGCTCAGCAGTAAGACTCAGAACAATGGTCATTGTGTGGAACCCACGAGAGTGAGTAGGCATAGTGAAGTCCATAGAAGACACTGATACTGTGGTCTGGAACTTGCAATCTCTAGAAATCTTGCTTTTATCATTCTGGGAGAGGTGTGTTAGATCAAGCCTCGTATCAGTGGTTCGCCATATCAACCTGGAAAGACATCAGGGGAATCTAAAAACTTATATCGATGCTGACTCAAATGTTACCAACTGTATTGTTTCATAGAGTCTAGCTAAGTGGAATTTGTCATAAATACACTTTTGACACGAACTGCAGAAAGGTTTCAAGATGGTGTATGTTACTCGCCTCTTGCATGAAATCCTGGTTGTTTTAGATACACTTGGTAAATGCCACACCGTAACAAGCCCCATCTGAGGATTCTCAAGGGCATAATATGACGGCATAGTTGTTGGATGTGGCATACATCATAATTGTGCAATGCAGCGTTGAAGTGTGGGCATACATGGATATACATACATGGACATACAAACAGAGAACTAGTGCCCCCTCAATATTTACATGATAGTAGGTGTGGAGGCTGTTGGTGAATGATATAGCTATGTTAAGTTGTCACCATGGTTGTGCGCCCATACATACCGTGCTCGCAAACCAACATCAGGTGTCACAAATCATAGTGCGATAATGTATGGTCCAAAAGGAATTGTATAGAAGTCCGGTATACCGCGATTACCTAAAGTTCGGCGGACTCCAACATCATCGGGTGATGCAGAGGTGCCGCGTTGTACGCGTACTACCTGAAAATATTTATGCAGTTCACAACATGTCAGTAATTATAACAAGGAGAGGAACGTGTTGGTCGGTGTTCAGGCCGACTTAGTCTGTACTCACAGTTTCGGCGTGTCGCCAAATCGACAGCACCTACGCTCCTCTGAGTCCCCGGAAGAAGCAATACCGCAGGAATTGTGTTTTGCTTAAGACTCGTTCCGACTGCAGGAAAACTGTAGCGCTGACCTGTCAATTTGATGGTACTGCGCATGTCCGGCGGCCATCTTAGAGTGGAGGGGCGGGTTTTGCAGTAATGTGTGTCGCGTGAAGAAGAGAAAAAGAGAAAAACGTCCTAATCATGATGACTGGTGCGATATTCTCGAGAGGCCCTGTGATGGTTTGCCCCGAGGGGAGGTCCCCCGCACCCTTCTGGACTAGTAGACAGCAGAGATGCCGGATTAGGTTCAAGGGATGTTTATTCGAGAATTCAGGCCTTCCTGACATATAACAAGAAAAAAATAGCAAGACAAGGCGTTCCTCTTCTTCTTGAATCGGGTTGCCTACAGTTGGTCTGGGTTCTTCCTCGAGTCCCCGTGGTTTTCAAGGCTGTCTTTGTCCAGGTTGTAGTACTCGGAGGAGTAATTGGAAGGGGCAATAAGGAGAAAGAAAAGAAAAGGAAGCCTTTAGGTAACTGCCTAGTTACACAACACAATGGGAAGGGTTTGTGCACCACCACCAGTGACCCTAACCGTGTAGTGCCTAGGTGAGGGATTTCAAGGTGTCGAGGTTGGTGTGGCCCTCAGCCCTGCCCACCAGCCCCTTAACGAAAACGGGCGTGCAGCTGTCACTTGCCTGAACCCACGACTCTCCGGGGCCGTGGTATGGTGAATACCCGCCTCCTCGTCTCTCCTCGGAGGGCCGGTCTCGCTCGCAGTAATCGGGAAGCCGCTTCCCGGGCTCCTGGATTGGCCCGCCTCGCTGCCTCCGTCCGTGTTGTTGTTCGGTCCGCCTTCACCTCCACAAGCTGTGCCGTTTGCCATTGTTGGGCTGAATCAGACGTTCATCCTTAAAGTCTGATCTTGGCTTTATGCATATTTTCATGACATCTAGACACTCATATTCAGTTTCATTGATGTTGGGATCAAAGGTCATTGGGAAATACATCACAGACCCTTGAACACATTCATGTTTTTGAACAGGCACTGAGAGAGCGCAGCCCTCCCTCTCACTGCAAATTGGTGTATTTTCTTTTAAATAAACTTTCCTTCCTAGTGCTGGGCGCGACACTTTTTCTCTTTCAACTCTAGGAATGCTTTGGTGCAATTGTTGTCCAATGGAAGCGGATCAGACACATCCTTGTGTGTCAGCCTCAGTAAAGGCTTAGCCACTAGGGAAAGGTTTGGTAACCACTCTCTACAGCAGCTAACCATTCCCAAAACGTTCCTGACTTCTTTCTGAATTTGAGGTGGATTTATCTGGTGAATTATTTCCACTCTCTTTGGTGACACCTTTCTACCTCCCTTTCCAATTATGTGTCCCAGACATTCATTTTCTTTTGACAGTACTCCTGACTATTCTCATGCAATGGCACTGTGACATGAACTTGGCAAAAATCAATAACAGTAAGCCATTCTTCAGCACATGGGATGTGAAAAATATATTGGCTGGATTCGGTACCACAGGACAACATGGAAAAATTATGCTATTAATCTCCTGCCTTAATCTGTTCTTTTCATTTAGTTTCTGTGAACCTGTGATCAGAAAGTTACATAAACTTCCAATCAATTCCATGAAAAATCTTTTACTCAGTTTATCTCCAATTATGGGTAAAATTTCTGCAACTGATGTTGTTCTTGAATACATGTCATCTGGTTCTAATTTGAATAAGACATGGTCTGCACATTTTATTAATCTGACATCCTTCTCTGTGAACTCTCTTATTTCTGTGTTTATTATTTCTTTCAAATCAGAAGGTAATTTTTCAACTGTCTTTTCTGAAAACAATGCTACAGCTGTCTCTTGTTGGGCCATTTTAAAATGTACATCCTCATCAGGAATCTGAAAATTAACATTTTCTGGTGTACAGTAATCTGTGCTGTTTAATTTGTAAAATAATTGTTTTCCTGCCAAGCCTGTATCACAAACAACAAATTGGTAATTTTCCTCAAATGGGTCTATTTTTGGTGCAAATTCTTCTAAAACTGGGTTTGTAATTTCTCCTTTTAAAATTCCTACAACTAAGGGGCCGATTCCGATCTCGGCCGGTAGGGCTCCGAATCGGATTCGGATTTACCGGATCCGATTCGGAGCCCTGTTTCCCGACCGAATCGTACGCGGGTCCGGCCGAGCGAGTACGATGCACGCTCCCGCGAAATCGCCGACCGACTCGTACGCGGCTTCAACACGCTCCGACCGACTCGCACGGACACGACTCGCACTGCGCTATGGAGACGTTTCCCGGCCGGGTAAGTACGATGCGCGCCGCAAGCAGTCCGACCGACTCGCGCCGTCCGGCTCGAAAGAGCTGTCGGAGCCGGACTTTGGGGGTCCGCGTCGGACCCCCTGTACGCGTAGGCGCGCGAGTCACACACAGGGGGACCCATGGGTCCCCCTACCTGTGCATGTACGCCGCGATGCGCATGGACGCGTACCCACTGTAGGGGGCGCACTTGTTCGACTCGCACCCATTGAGTCAATGGGAGCCCGCGTACGCGTTGTACGACCGGCTCCCATTGACTTCAATGGGAGTCCGACCGAATCGAGTCCGATAGCATGCGAATGCATCGTACTCGTCCGGTCGGACTGCTAGGGTCCGATTCGGTCGGAAATCTCTCCGAGTCCGGCTCGGTCGGAGAGATTTCCGGCCCGAATCGGAATCGGCCCCTAAGTCTTGATCTTCCACTGCTTTCACAATGGACTTGGTAAATTCAGAATTGTTAGGGTTAAAACTCTCATTTTCAAATCTAGTAACCTGTTGAACTGGGTTCTGATTTTGTTTCTGTAAAGAATTCACATTTGCTCTGGACAACTTATTTAAATTAATTTGAGCATTTTCCATATTTTGTGGGACCATTTGGGCTTGAAAAACTCCTGCCATTGGTACCTGTTTCTGAACTGATATTTGCATTTGCTTAGCTGACACATCTTGCACCTGCATTTCTCTCTGTTTTTGCACATTTCCAACTGCTGCATCATGTTTAAATTTAAATTTCTTCTTCCAATGCTCAAATCTGTTATAAAGATGGCAAAAGGACACCCTTTCCAGCAGTACAACATCCATACCTGAATGTGCACAGACCAAAACACCTTTACTTCCATCTTGTGTTCTTTTAATCTGTACCCAATCAACATCCTTTGCTGGCACTCTGCCCTTCAGGAAAGTAATCACTGCTACGTTTTTCTCAATAACAACAGAAAATGATGGTGCATTCATGCAAACCCTTATCATTGTCTCCTCACCTGGCCTTTGCACAACAACTTTAGATTCTAACCACAACTCAGTCTGCATGGCAATGTCAAAGAACATTTCCAAATTAATGCACAACTCTTTTACATTTTCAACAAATCCATCAACTTGTGGGTACCACAGCATAAGTTTGTCTCTCAATTGTGGGAATGTGTTCAGAAATGCTGCAAGTTCACTTTTGTTCCGTGGCACATGAACATGCACTTCTCCCACCTTTTCTCTCAATGAGTAAGCAAAAGCTTCTCCCTCATTCTGCTTATTATTTTCCCTAACAAGGTCTGGTGGTTTCTTTTTCTTCTCATGTTTTCTTGCCCACTTGTCTCCTAATTTCTCAAATCCATTGCATTTGAAATTATATTTTATTATTTCTGCAATGTGCAATTGCATTCCTGAAGAACACATTTTCTCATTTGCTTCATCATTCGTATGTACCCTGAAACTTTTCTGAAATGGAAAACTTCCTGAAACATCAATTTCATATTTTTGAGCCAAATCAGTCGGTCTCTCATGTGTAGTTACTGCACATGTAGCTGTTTCCTTACTCAGGGAAATTAATTCTTTTCCTGACACTGGTTCACATTTTCATGATTTGAACAGCAGGGACTGTTAATTTCTTCATGTTCAAATGTTGATTTTAAAACACTAAGCTGTCTCTCTTTTTCAGGGTCTGGGTTAATTTAGTCCCCCATGCTCTCTATCTTTTAAGCACTGCTGCTTCCTCACAGCAGGTTTGAAAAATCCCATCTTCAAATATATTCATTTTATCCTGGGCTGCAGATGTTGTAAAGACCATTTCCCCCCCACCTTTCAGTGCTTGGACTGTCTGGGGTAGTTTCTGTTCAATAATCTGTGAATTCTGAGTTTCTGAGATAAACCCTGACATAATTACTCCTTCTTCAGCTGTTTGAACCTTTTGAGTAGGGGCCATATTAATTGGGACAGTCACAATGTTTCTAGGCATTGCCTGTGCATCTGTAGTTTGTGATATCTGGACTGAATCAGTCACATTTAAAGCAGTAACACCTGGAGGTATCACTGTCAGTGCTGAATCAACAGGTAGTGGGTCAATCCGAAATGTCTGCACAGTTCTCTCAGTCTGTGTTTCTCTCTGTTTAACAGAAGCAGTAGCCACTGTAGTACTTACTAGTACACTATTTTCAGTATTTTTAATGGGAACCACATAAAGTGGCGGACACTCAGTTAACAATGCATCCATTATTTCATCCCCTGAATCATTATTTATTTGAAGCTTTTTATCATCATTAATTCCCTTCTCCTGCATCTGGTGCTTTACCTTTTTATCCTCACTTGCTTTGTCTCTTGCTATCTTTTCCCACATGCTTAAGGCCTCAAATTGTGCAGCTCTAGATGGTGTTTTTATTTCACATAACACTTCCCTTAATTTGTCAATAATTTGCAATTCAAAAGTACCATCTTTTGGAAACCTCAAAGGACCTTCTTTTTCAGTAATCTTGCACCATTGGTGAACCCACATACATGAATTTTGTCCCAAATTGGTAGACATAAAATGCACGGGTGTTCCTTCAGGAGCATCACCAATTAAAAACGAATTTTTCACTTTACCTCCTAACAGCTTCTTTAAACAATTCCATTTCTGCAATAGTTCAATGCAATTTCTTTTCTCCAATGCTGTCAGTTTCAATTTCAGTCAGTTTAACTCCTACTACTGACTCCTCCTTTACAAAATCTTACAGCAATATTTTTCCGAGTTTTCTTAATCAAAATTCTGTTAATAACAATATAAAAACATTCGCTACTCTGTCTGCTCCACTAAACAAAGGATAGATTTCTTTTCACTGCAAGTAACACATTCTGCTTACTCTTCACAAAGTAAGAACTTCTGTTTACTCTTCAAACACTGCGAGTAAATCCCTTCCGCTTACCCTTCACTCAAGCTCCAGATAAGACCTGTTACTTGGATACCCCTTTTGGGAAGTAGAGCCAGTGACTTCGCAGGTAAAATCCTTATGCTACCATTCACACTCACTTTTATACGATATATGGTCCCTGTTGTAACACTGCCAGCCCTACGTAGCTTCTCAGTATTACTTCCAACAGACGAGTAACCTCACTGCAGTGTGGTTTCCAGTTACCACCCGCTATTCCTTTCCCGGGATTTCCAGGTATCACTGTACCTGTGCTTCCAGACAACATAAAACAAGACACTAACTTTTCATGTTAAGAACATATAATCAATAACCAATAAATCCTGTCCTATGAAATTACCAATATATCAATAAAACCATCAATTCAAAATGAGCAAAATTTCACCAACAGTCAAAACCCTTACTATTTTCAACACTTCAAAATACATCCTAGCACATTAACAACATTTTACAACCCTATTGATACTCACACCACTCCAGCAATCGCCTTCTTGCATCACCTTCCAGTACTGCTTTACCAGTCTTCAGGTTCTGAGCATTGGAGTCAGGAATCAGGACTTGGACATTTATCTAACTTGGGCAATTATTTTCTAGAACTAATTTTCACAGATCAACTCTCCTCCTAAGGTCAATAGACCATTAGTCAAATAGTTCATGGTGATATTAATAATCCTTAATCACCAAACTAATTGATAATAACCTTCCTCTTGCTACCAGAAACTGATGCAGCGGTAATTTCACGGTAATTTCTCAATGAAAAACCTCATTTACCTTCTAATTTACCGCTGCAAAGGTACTGGACCCTTGTCACTGTATATTACCTTCAGGAGACTTTACATAAACATGAAAAATGAAAAATGCAATTAATATTTAAGCCAATAAAGAGAGTTGTGAATATTTTAAAGTGTTTTATTTTCTAGTTAAAAGTTAAAGTTCTCTGACCCTTTATTCATTAGTCAAATATCAATCAGGTTACAGAATTGAAAATAAGAAAAATAGAATTAATACAAAACATATTATAGGTTGCATACAAAAACATTACATAAAGGAAGGGAATGAGGCAATCAAATGTCAATCAGAATTCTCCAAAGAAAGTTCAGGAAATATAATTCAAGTGTGAATTATGCAAGGCTAATCAATAATTAATAATTGGCAAAAATCTCACATATAGAGAAATAAATGCATAAGACAAATAAATCTTTTCAAAACTAATTAATTAGTCAAAGCATGAACTTAAAAGTTTTAGCATCTAAATCTAATCCTGTTCTATCCAGCTCCACTCTCTGCCCTGGTCTGCTCAATCTGAGAGAGGCTGCTTCACAAGGAGCGAGACAGCCCACCCTTCACAAGACCACAGAGGAATGTGATCTGCCTTGCCAAAAATATGACGTGCAAGGCTAGCCTATGCCCCCCACCTCCCTCTATCTCTCCTCGGACGCAATCTGCTCTCAGACTGCACCTGCGACGTTTGCGTACCTAACCCATATGATGTCTGATCTCATCTGCTTCTTCTCCTCTCCTCCCTCTCAGGCTAAGGCCCTAAAGCTTAAGGCTTAAAAGCGAGCCCCCACGCCCCCTAAGAGGTCATTATTTATACTCTAATTCTTGGCTGACTATTCTAATAATGTTGCAAATTTTCAGTAAAGCCTGATTGGATAGCTTAGATGACGAGGGTCTCACCATCCTGTTCTCATTGGCAAATCCAACCCATACCAGTTTTAACAAAAGAAGCGTTAATGATTAATACAATTATATGTTTTAGCAACATTTACTAGGAAAAATGTTTCAATCTATTTCCTCCTTCCTGTCACATCGCACGCAGGAAGGACACATTCCACAAACACTGATACATTGGCAGGGTAACAAGAATGTACAGTTCATGGTGGCCTTGAACCAGGTCTTCACTTGAGGCACTTGGCAGTTCTGCGCATGCATCTCTCATTCAGTACAATTCTCAGCCTTGCTGGATTCACAGGCAGCCATTTTATCTTAGGCCCAAAAACAAAATAAACACAAAAAGAGTATTAATTTACAAAATGAAACCCATTATGTTTTACCTCTCCCATACTAATACCCTGTATAAATGATTACCTAGCAAAAGCTATTAGTTTAAAGCAGCTTTTCTTATTATTTGTGCACAATATGAAAAAATGTGCAATGTACAACATAGCATAAAACATGCACTAGTGTAAATTTTGAAAGCGCACACAGTTAATACATACTCATAGCAACATGCTCTAATGTTTTAGATAGCTTTTCATGCAAATGCTTTGCCCCTGTGTAGTGATGGTGCATGGTTAATTAATACACATTATAAAAAGATGTGTTATGAACTGATTATGCATTGTCTAAATATGCAACAAAGCCAAAGTCTCTTGAGACAGGAACAGGGAGGGTAGATTATAAGGGAAAGGAAACTGGGAAGAGAGAACACATTACATGATTCAAAGCTAAAGAGGCCACTGAAATCACGAGTTTTCTCTACACTGCAAAAACACATGTTAATTCAGCACAAGCATTTCAGACTGAAAGCATTTATGACCAAGCCTCATTTTATGTTTTTCACTTTGCATGCACCAAAAGTGCCACTTTTAAAAAACGTTTGACTAGGCATGTGCCATGTGTTTTCACTTGCACCAAAATTTGTGTGCCATTTTAAATGCAGTCTGCCTGAAACATAAAAATAAAGCAATGCTTAATTTGAGAAATCTAGCTCTATCAACTCACCCTTTGATGATAACAAATCATGATACCTCAAATGATTTGTAGATCATCACACTTATTTATTTTCACAAGTGACATTTTTATTGCAAAAGATGAGCATATAACAATTTTACTTCTATTTCTAAGGCAAACACAAGTCTTGTCTGTAATCAGATCATATATAGCCAAGCTCAAAGTTTAGTGCAGAGTTCTGTGAGTAGCTTCTTGGAACTGTTAGTCTTCTCTAAAATAAGTAACTACAATAATAAAAGGAAAATTCAACAGGACAGTTCTCTTTTCTATTTTCTTTTTCTTCTTTTTCTTTCATCATTCAAAGATTCTTTTCTCTTCAGCTCTTGACAATTCTCAGTTATTGTTTCAGCCTTTCTTTTTCTCTTTGTCACCAGCTTGCCATCAGGGTGGCTCATACAGTTCATTCAAAGTGGCATTCTGTACTTTGTCCATGCATTTTGACCACTCAGGTGCTGAGAAACATCGACAGAGCACCATCAATTCCTTGCACTTTTTCAATCCAAGCCTTTCACTTTTATTTTCACTTTGATCAGATTCAGATGTTTCAGCTATGGGTGCAAATGATTTTTCAAGGGAACACTTCAAACGTTTTGGATACCCTTTCAGCCAGCTTTTTCCTACCTCCACTCGTAGGCCCACAGCACTAATTTCTTCTTTAGAGGCTGCACCTGACTCTTTCACCCTTTTGACACCGCTTTCATCTGAGTCAGTTTCCACTTTTTGCTTTTGCAGTGCCACTTGCTTTAGTGCTGCTTCAGACTCTGGGGCCGATTCCGATTCAGGCCGGAAATCTCCCCGACCGAGCCGGACCCGGAGAGATTTCCGACAGAATCAGACCCTAGCAGTCCGACCGAACGAGTATGATGCGTTCGTATGCAATCGGACTCGATTCGGTCGGACTCCCATTGAAGTCAATGGGAGCCGGTCGTACAACCCGTACGCGGGCTCCCATTGACTCACTGGGTGCGAGGCGAACAAGGGCGCCCCCTACAGCGGGTACGCATCGAAGCGACTCGCGCCGTACATGCACAGGTAGGGGGGACACATGGGTCCCCCCTGTGTGCAACTCGCGCGGCTACGCGTACAGGGGGGTCCGACACGGACCCCCAAAGTCCGGCTCCGACTGCTCTTTGGAGCCGGACTGCGCGAGTCGGTCGGACTGCTCGAGGCGCGCATCGTACTTACCCGGCCGGGGAACGTCTTCATTGCGCAGTGCGAGTCGTGTCCGTGCGAGTCGGTCGGAGCGGTTGGGTCCCGCGAACGAGTCGGTCGGCGATTTCGCGGGCGCTCGCATCGTACTCGCTCGCCCGGACGCACGTCCGAATCGTTCGGGAAAGAGGGCTCCGAATCGGATCCGGTAAAGCCGAATACGATTCGGTGCCCTACCGGCCGAGATCGGAATCGACCCCTCTGTGTGTTCCCTTACAGCTTGACTGACCCTCTTCTGTGGACTTTTGACCACTGCCGGCATTTTTTCTTGAAGAGGAGCTGTTTTATCAAAGGGACACGGGACCATACGTGTGTGAGAGGCATACACCCAATTTGGAAGGCCACCACATTTCACAACAGTCTTTGCCAGGATCATTTGGAACAGGCCTTTCCATTTCACAGCATCTCTCAGATCAAAGTCGTTGCACCATCCATTATGCAGATCTTGTGTTGCAGCTGCAATCTGGTGAGAAACTGCACGCTCCACGTCAGTCAGACCTTCACAGGAATGGCTAGTGTTTTCTTCAGTGTTTTTCACAAGTGCATTTGCATGTCCATTTTCAAGCCACTTCGGTGATGCTGAAACACAGTCTTTTGCAAAGTGTAACTCTGTGCTGTCTTTGTGTTGCTTTATTATGCTTGAAACTTCAGGCTGATGGCTACAATCGAATCTTTGTCCAATCTGTTGTTCTGCACTCATCATCTTTGAAACCTCATTATGATCTGATTTCAGAGAAACTGGCAATCTATACCTGGGCATCAGTTTTTGCAATAACACATTTGCTACTATGCAGTTGTCACTTTTTTCAAAAACAGTTCTGATACAACCCTGCTGTTCTGCTTCTGAAACAATTTCTTGAGCCTCTATTAATTCACCTGTGAAGATTCCATTGAATGTATATGCTAACAGAATACAATTTTGTGCAACTGAATTAGCAATTCTCTCTCCCATGACAACAGTGACTCCCATTTGAGCAGATATACTGCATGCTATGGTAAGGGCAATCAATTTCGAATTTTGGGCTGAGGTAACTACTGAAAGCCATGAAGCTTTGACAACATAATGTATAGGAAGCACAGCATGTGCTGCTCTTAATGTGTCATTATTACCTTTCAAATATGGGCCATCTACAAAATGGACATTGTTGGGCTGAATCAGACGTTCATCCTTAAAGTCTGATCTTGGCTTTATGCATATTTTCATGACATCTAGACACTCATATTCAGTTTCATTGATGTTGGGATCAAAGGTCATTGGGAAATACATCACAGACCCTTGAACACATTCATGTTTTTGAACAGGCACTGAGAGAGCGCAGCCCTCCCTCTCACTGCAAATTGGTGTATTTTCTTTTAAATAAACTTACATTCCTAGTGCTGGGGCGCGACACTTTTTCTCTTTCAACTCTAGGAATGCTTTGGTGCAATTGTTGTCCAATGGAAGCGGATCAGACACATCCTTGTGTGTCAGCCTCAGTAAAGGCTTAGCCACTAGGGAAAGGTCTGGTAACCACTCTACAGCAGCTAACCATTCCCAAACATTTCCTGACTTCTTTCTGAATTTGAGGTGGATTTATCTGGTGAATTATTTCCACTCTCTCTGGTGACACCTTTCTAGCTCCTTTCCAATTCTGTGTCCCAGACATTCATTTTCTTTTGACAGTACTCCTGACTATTCCCATGCAATGGCACTGTGACATGAACTTGACAAAAATCAATAACAGTAAGCCATTCTTCAGCACATGGAATGTGAAAAATATATTGGCTGGATTCGGTACCACAGGACAACATGGAAAAGTTATGCTATTAATCTCCTGCCTTAATCTGTTCTTTTCATTTAGTTTCTGTGAACCTGTGATCAGAAAGTTACATAAACTTCCAATCAATTCCATCAAAAATACTTTACTCACTTTATCTCCAATTATGGGTAAAATTTCTGCAACTGATGGTATTCTTGAATACATGTCATCTGGTTCTAATTTGAATAAAACATGGTCTGCACATTTTATTAATCTGACATCCTTCTCTGTGAACTCTCTTATTTCTGTGTTTATTATTTCTTTCAAATCAGAAGGTAATTTTTCAACTGTCTTTTCTGAAAACAATGCTACAGCTGTCTCTTGTTGGGCCATTTTAAAATGTGCATCCTCATCAGGAATCTGAAAATTAACATCATCTGGTGTACAGTAATCTGTACTGTTTAATTTGTAAAATAATTGTTTTCCTGCCAAGCCTGTATCACAAACAACAAATTGGTAATTTTCCTCAAATGGGCCTATTTTTGGTGCAAATTCTTCTAAAACTGGGTTTGTAATTTCTCCTTTTAAAAGTCTGGATCTTCCACTGCTTTCACAATGGACTTGGTAAATTCAGAATTGTTAGGGTTAAAACTCTCATTTTCAAATATAGCAACCTGTTGAACTGGGTTCTGATTTTGTTTCTGAAAATAATTCACATTTGCTCTGGACAACTTATTTAAATTAATTTTAGCATTTTCCATATTTTGTGGGACCATTTGGGCTTGAAAAACTCCTGCCATTGGTACCTGTTTCTGAACTGATATTTGCATTTGCTTGGCTGACACATCTTGCACCTGCATTTCTCTCTGTGTTTGTACATCATGTTTAAATTTACATTTCTTCTTCCAATGCTCAAATATGTTATTAAGATGGCAAAGGACACCCTTTCCAGCAGTACAACATCCATACCTGAATTTGCACAGACCAAAACACCTTTACTTCCATCCTGTGTTCTTTTAATCTGTACCCAATCAACATCCTTTGCTGGCACTCTGCCCTTCAGGAAAGTAATCACTGCTACGTTTTTCTCCATAACAACAGAAAATGATGGTGCATTCATGCAAACCCTTATCATTGTCTCCTCACCTGGCCTTTACACAACAACTTTAGATTCTAACCACAATTCAGTCTGCATGGCAATGTCAAAGAACATTTGCAAATTAATGCACAACTCTTTTAAAATTTCAACAAATCCATCAACTTGTGGGTACCACAGCATAAGTTTGTCTCTCAATTGTGGTAATGTGTTCAGAAATGCTGCAAGTTCACTTTTGTTCCGTGGCACATGAACATGCACTTCTCCCACCTTTTCTCTCAATGAGTAAGCAAAAGCTTCTCCCTCATTCTGCTTATTATTTTCCTCAACTAGATCTGGTGGTTTCTTTTTCTTCTCATGTTTTCTTGCCCACTTGTCTCCTAATTTCTCAAATCCATTGCATTTGAAATTATATTTTATTATTTCTGCAATGTGCAATTGCATTCCTGAAGAACACATTTTCTCATTTGCCTCATCATTCATATGTACCCTGAAGCTTTTCTGAAATAGAAAACTTCCTGAAACATTAATTTCATATTTTTGAGCCAAATCGGTCAGTCTACCATGTGTAGTTACTGCACATGTATTTGTTTCCTTACTCAGGGAAATTAATTCTTTTTCCTGACACTGGTTCACATTTTCATGATTTGAACAGCAGGGACTGTTAATTTCTTCATGTTCAAATGTTGATTTTAAAACACTAAGCTGTCTCTCTTTTTCAGGGTCTGGGTTAATTTGTTCCCCCATGCTCTCTATCTTTTAAGCACTGCTGCTTCCTCACAGCAGGTTTGAAAAATCCCATCTTCAAATATATTCATTTTATCCTGGGCTGCAGATGGTGTAAAGACCATTTTCCCCCCACCTTTCAGTGCTTGGACTGTCTGGGGTAGTTTCTGTTCAATAATCTGTGAATTCTGAGTTTCTGAGATAAACCCTGACATAATTACTTCTTCTTCAGCTGTTTGAACCTTTTGAGTAGGGGCCATATTAATTGGGACAGTCACAATTTTTCTAGGCATTGCCTGTGCATCTGTAGTTTGTGATATCTGGACTGAATCAGTCACATTTAAAGCAGTAACACCTGGAGGTATCACTGTCAGTGCTGAATCAACAGGTAGTGGGTCAATCTGAAATGTCTGCACAGTTCTCTCAGTCTGTGTTTCTCTCTGTTTAACAGAAGCAGTAGCTACTGTAGTACTTACTGGTACACTATTTTCAGTATTTTTCATGGGAACCACATAAAGTGGCGGACACTCAGTTAACAATGCATCCATTATTTCATCCCCATCATAATTATTTATTTGAAGCTTTTTATCATCATTAATTCCCTTCTCCTGCATCTGATGCTTTACCTTTTTATCCTCACTTGCTTTGTCTCTTGCTGTCTTTTCCCACATGCTTAAGGCCTCAAATTGTGCAGCTCTAGATGGTGTCTTTATTTCACATAACACTTTCCGTAATTTGTCAATAATTTGCAATTCAAAAGTACCATCTTTTGGAAACCTCAAAGGACCTTCTTTTTCAGTAATCTTACACCATTGGTGAACCCACATACATGAATTTTGTCCCAAATTGGTAGACATAAAATGCACGGGTGTTCCTTCAGGAGCATCACCAATTAAAAACGAATTTTTCACTTTACCTCCCAACAGTTTCTTTAAACCTTCAAACATTTTCATTTCTGTAATAGTTCAATGCAATTTCTTTTCTCCAATGCTGTCAGTTTCAATTTCAGTCAGTTTAACTCCTACTACTGACTCCTCCTTTACAAAATCTTACGGCAATATTTTTCTGAGTTTTCTTAATCAAAATTCTGTTAATAACAACATAAAAACACTCGCTACTCTGTCTGCTCCACTAAACAAAGGATAGATTTCTTTTCACTGCAAGTAACACATTCCGCTTACTCTTCACAAAGTAAGAACTTCTGTTTACTCCTCAAACACTGCGAGTAAATCCTTCCGCTTACCCTTCACTCAAGCTCAGAAGAACCTGCTACTCCTTTGGTGTTACCCTTTTAGGTGATATAACACCAAAGTTTCACCAGCGAACTCTTTTGCTATCAATCAATCTCACTTTTACACAGAAAATAGTCCCAAATTTAACACTGCCAGCCCTACCTAGCTTCTCAGTGTTACTCCAACAGACGAGTAACCTCACTGCAGTGTGGCTTCCATTTACCACCCGCTATTCCTTTCCCGGGAATTTCAAGGTATCACTGTACCTGTGCTTCCAGACAACATAAAGCAAGACACTAACTTTTCATGTTAAGAACATATAATCAATAATCAAAAATTCTGTCCTATGAAATTACCAATATAATCAATACAACCATCAAGTCAAAATGAGCAAAATTTCACCAACAGTCAAAACCCTTACAATTTTCAACACTTCAAAAATACATCCTAGCACATTAACAACATTTCACAACCCTATTGATACTCACACCACTCCAGCAATCGCCTTCTTGCATCACCTTTCAGTACTGCTTTGCCAGTCTTCAGGTTCTGAGCATTGGAGTCAGGAATCAGGACTTGGACATTTATCTAACTTGGGCAATTATTTTCTAGAACTAATTTTCACAGATCAACTCTCCTCCTAAGGTCAATGGACCATTAGTCAAATAGTTGATGGTGATATTAATAATCCTTAATCATCAAACTAATTGGTAATAACCTTCCTCTTGCTACCAGAAACTGATGCAGCGGTAATTTCACGGTAATTTCTCAATGCAAAACCTCATTTACCTTCTAATTTACCGCTGCAAAGGTACTGGACCCTTGCCACTGTATATTACCTTCAGGAGACTTTACATAAACATGAAAAATCAAAAATGCAATTAATATTTAAGCCAATAAAGAGAGTTGTGAGTATTTTAAAGGGTTTTATTTTCTAGTTAAAAGTTAAAGTTCTCTGACCCTTTATTCATTAGTCAAATATCAATCAGGTTACAGAATTGAAAATAGGAAAAATAGAATTAATACAAAACATATTATAGGTTGCATACAAAAACATTCCATAAAGGAAGGGAATGAGGCAATCAAATGTCAATCAGAATTCTCCAAAGAAAGTTCAGGAAATATAATTCAAGTGTGAATTATGCAAGGCTAATCAATAATTAATAATTGGCAAAAATCTCCCATATAGAGAAATAAATGCATAAGACAAATAAATCTTTTCAAAACTAATTAATTAGTCAAAGCATGAACTTAAAAGTTTTAGCATCTAAATCTAATCCTGTTCTATCCAGCTCCACTCTCTGCCCTGGTCTGCTCAATCTGAGAGAGGCTGCTTCACAAGGAGCAAGACAGCCCGCCCTTCACAAGACCACAGAGGAATGTGATCTGCCTTGCCAAAAATATGACGTGCAAGGCTAGCCTATACCCCCCACCTCCCTCTATCTCTACTCGGACGCAATCTGCTCTCAGACTCCACCCGCGACGTTCGTGTACCTAACCCATATGATGTCTGATCTCATCTGCTTCTTCTCCTCTCCTCCCTCTCAGGCTAAGGCCCTAAAGCTTAAGGCTTGAAGCGAGCCCCCACGCCCCCTAAGAGGTCATTATTTATACTCTAATTCTTGGCTGACTATTCTAATAATGTTGCAAATTTTCAGTAAAGCTTGTACCCTGATTGGATAGCTTAGATGACGAGGGTCTCACCATCCTGTTCTCATTGGCAAATCCAACCCATACCAGTTTTAACAAAAGAAGCGTTAATGATTAATACAATTATATGTTTTAGCAACATTTACTAGGAAAAATGTTTCAGTCTATTTCCTCCTTCCTGTCACATCGCACGCAGGACAGACACATTCCACAAACACTGATACATTGGCAGGGTAACAAGAATGTACAGTTCATGGTGGCCTTGAACCAGGTGTTCACTTGAGGCACTTGGCAGTTCTGCGCATGCGTCTCTCATTCAGTACAATTCTCAGCCTTGCTGGATTCACAGGCAGCCATTTTATCTTAGGCCCAAAAACAAAATAATACCAACGGGGATGATGGACGGAGCGTTAGAACAAATCAAACACTCACCCCCAGTCAAATGATCTGGGTTTAATCCATCATCATTCTTTAGCTCACTCCACCACCCCAGTTCAGACATGGCCATATGCAAATCAGTCTGACCCTGTGCCTCATGGGAACAGTCCAGCCCGAACTGCCAAGCCATGTCTTCCCTGGACCGGAAACAAGCATCCTGGGACCGGTTTCGGGTTCAAATCCCTCATCAGCCAGGCTATCTTGAATCCAGTGGCAAAGTGAGCAAGGGACCCACGTCTGGGCATACCCTGCCAACTTAGGGCGAACAAAGCGATACCAAAGGGGATGATGGACGGAGCGTTAGAACAAATCAAACACTCACCCCCAGTCAAATGATCTGGGTTTAATCCATCATCATTCTTTAGCTCACTCCACCACCCCAGTTCAGACATGGCCATATGCAAATCAGTCTGACCCTGTGCCTCATGGGAACAGTCCAGCCCGAACTGCCAAGCCATGTCTTCCCTGGACCGGAAACAAGCATCCTGGGACCGGTTTCGGGTTCAAAACCCTCATCAGCCAGGCTATCTTGAATCCAGTGGCAAAGTGAGCAAGGGACCCACGTCTGGGCATACCCTGCCAACTTAGGGCGAACAAAGCGATACCAAAGGGGATGATGGACGGAGCGTTAGAACAAATCAAACACTCACCCCCAGTCAAATGATCTGGGTTTAATCCATCATCATTCTTTAGCTCACTCCACCACCCCAGTTCAGACATGGCCATATGCAAATCAGTCTGACCCTGCGCCTCATGGGAACAGTCCAGCCCGAACTGCCAAGCCATATCTTCCCTGGACCGGAAAAAGCATCCTGGGACCGGTTTCGGGTTCAAAACCCTCATCAGCCAGGCTATCTTGAATCCAGTGGCAAAGTGAGCAAGGGACCCACGTCTGGGCATACCCTGCCAACTTAGGGCGAACAAAGCGATACCAAAGGGGATGATGGACGGAGCGTTAGAACAAATCAAACACTCACCCCCAGTCAAATGATCTGGGTTTAATCCATCATCATTCTTTAGCTCACTCCACCACCCCAGTTCAGACATGGCCATATGCAAATCAGTCTGACCCTGTGCCTCATGGGAACAGTCCAGCCCGAACTGCCAAGCCATGTCTTCCCTGGACCGGAAACAAGCATCCTGGGACCGGTTTCGGGTTCAAAACCCTCATCAGCCAGGCTATCTTGAATCCAGTGGCAAAGTGAGCAAGGGACCCACGTCTGGGCATACCCTGCCAACTTAGGGCGAACAAAGCGATACCAAAGGGGATGATGGACGGAGCGTTAGAACAAATCAAACACTCACCCCCAGTCAAATGATCTGGGTTTAATCCATCATCATTCTTTAGCTCACTCCACCACCCCAGTTCAGACATGGCCATATGCAAATCAGTCTGACCCTGTGCCTCATGGGAACAGTCCAGCCCCAACTGCCAAGCCATGTCTTCCCTGGACCGGAAACAAGCATCCTGGGACCAGTTTCGGGTTCAAAACCCTCATCAGCCAGGCTATCTTGAATCCAGTGGCAAAGTGAGCAAGGGACCCACGTCTGGGCATACCCTGCCAACTTAGGGCTTGGCAGTTCGGGCTGGACTGTTCCCATGAGGCACAGGGTCAAGACTGATTTGCATATGGCTGGGTTCAAACTGGAATGGCATGGTGAGCAAAAAAACGATGGATTTAGGCCCAGATCTCTGTACTGGGGTGAATGTACGACATTGTTCTGCATTCTATCCATCAACTGTTGTTTTTGCATTTGTCACCCCGAGTGGGACGGGTATGCCCAGACGTGGGTCCCGTGCTCTCCATGCCACTGGAATCAAGCTATCCTGGCTGAAGAGGGGTGAAACCCCGAAACCGGTCCTAGGATGCTTGTTTCCAGTCCAGGGAGGACCTGGCTTGGCAGTTCGGGCTGGACTGTTCCCATGAGGCACAGGGTCAAGACTGATTTGCATATGGCTGGGTTCAATCTGGAATGGCATGGTGAGCAAAAACGATGGATTTAGGCCCAGATCTCTGTACTGGGGTGAATGTACGACAATGTTCTGCATTCTATCCATCAACTGTTGTTTTTGCATTTGTCACCCCGAGTGGGACGGGTATGCCCAGACGTGGGTCCCGTGCTCTCCATGCCACTGGAATCAAGCTATCCTGGCTGAAGAGGGGTGAAACCCGAAACCGGTCCTAGGATGCTTGTTTCCAGTCCAGGGAGGACCTGGCTTGGCAGTTCGGGCTGGACTGTTCCCATGAGGCACAGGGTCAAGACTGATTTGCATATGGCTGGGTTCAAACTGGAATGGCATGGTGAGCAAAAAGCGATGGATTTAGGCCCAGATCTCTGTACTGGGGTGAATGTACGACATTGTTCTGCATTCTATCCATCAACTGTTGCTTTTGCATTTGTCACCCCGAGTGGGACGGGTATGCCCAGACGTGGGTCCCGTGCTCTCCATGCCACTGGAATCAAGCTATCCTGGCTGAAGAGGGTGAAACCCCGAAACCGGTCCTAGGATGCTTGTTTCCAGTCCAGGGAGGACCTGGCTTGGCAGTTCGGGCTGGACTGTTCCCATGAGGCACAGGGTCAAGACTGATTTGCATATGGCTGGGTTCAAACTGGAATGGCATGGTGAGCAAAAAAACGATGGATTTAGGTCCAGATCTCTGTACTGGGGTGAATGTACGACATTGTTCTGCATTCTATCCATCAACTGTTGTTTTTCCAAAAACAAAATAAACACAAAAAGAGTATTAATTTACAAAATGAAACCCATTATGTTTTACCTCCCCCATACTAATACCCTGTATAAATGATTACCTAGCAAAAGCTATTAGTTTAAAGCAGCTTTTCTTATTATTTGTGCACAACATGCAAAAATGTGCAATGTACAACATAGCATAAAACATGCACTAGTGTAAATTTTGAAAGCGCACACAGTTAATACATACTCATAGCAACATGCTCTAATGTTTTAGATAGCTTTTCATGCAAATGCTTTGCCCCTGTGTAGTGATGGTGCATGGTTAATTAATACACATTATAAAAAGATGTGTTATGAACTGATTATGCATTGTCTAAATATGCAACAAAGACAAAGTCTCTTGAGACAGGAACAGGGAGTGTAGATTATTAGGGAAAGGAAACTGGGAAGAGAGAACACATTTCATGATTCAAAGCTAAAGAGGCCACTGAAATCCCGAGTTTTCGCTACACTGCAAAAACACATGTTAATTCAGCACAAGCATTTCAGACTGAAAGCATTTATGACCAAGCCTCATTTTATGTTTTTCACTTTGCATGCACCAAAAGTGCCACTTTTAAAAAACGTTTGACTAGGCATGTGCCATGTGTTTTCACTTACACCAAAATGTGTGTGCCATTTTAAATGCAGTCTGTCTGAAACATAAAAATAAAGCAATGCTTAATTTGAGAAATCTAGCTCTATCAGTGAGTACCCACCTCCTCGTCTCTCCTCGGAGGGCCGGTCTCGCTCGCAGTAATCGGGAAGCCACTTCCCGGGCTCCTGGATTGGTCCGCCTCGCTGCCTCCGTCCGTGTTGTTGTTCGGTCCGCCTTCACCTCCACAAGCCGTGCCTTTTGCCTTCTCCTCTCGCTCCGTCCCTGTGGTCAGCATCTGACCGCCTTCCTCGGTTTCAGCGCTCTCTGCCTCTTGTCCGGTCTCGAGGGGTGTGGTTCCGGCGTTTCGAGCCGATGCGACTAGACCATCACTGCAGCTTCCTGTATGTGATGTTGCGGCGGCCATGTTGGAGTGCTCGGAGTTCCCTTGCTCGTAAAGGGATGGCGCCTCGGTGAACTAATTACAGGCCCCTAATCAAATAGGCCAGGACCATACTGGCGTAACTTATGGAAATGTTGAGAGCCTAGTGTCGATTCTTCCTAGTCCCTGCTTAAATTAACAGAGAAAGGGTCTAAGCATTGTGTGATGTATAGTAGGAGAAGCCCTAGTAGGTGTTAGCACAGATAGTACTTCAGCCCGGTTTCCCCTTGTGAATATCATAGCTAAGATGAACTATAGGTCCTGTAAAGGGAATTTATGCGGCATGGTCGATCCCAAATGGTGCAAGGTTGGGACTGTTACAGATCTATGATGGTTATTCAATACATGTACCAAACTAAGTAGTGAGGTGGCTGATACTAGACCCCAGAGTGTCATGAAGGAACAAATGGCATTGAGTGAGGGTGTCTATATCTCAGTCCAGGGGAGGTCTTTATTGAGCCCATTTTTATTGGTCTGGAGGCGGAACACCCACCATTGTTCCCGTCTGAAGATAGCGCTTGTGCTCCAGGACGGATCTGACTCCAACACGTCCACTTGAGGTCAGCGGTGGAGTAATTTGCCTCTTTAAGGTGGTTGCTCATTTTTGTAGCGTTTCTGCCACACCTGATAGTGCTTCTATGTTCCCCCATTCTTATCTTGACTGGTCTTGTGGTCATGCCAACGTAATACAAAGTGCATGGACAAGTGATCAGATAGATACAGTTTTTGGTGTTACAATTTGAATGTTGCCTTTGTATCCATCGAAAACTGCCCAGCTGTAGGACATTCGAGTGGCTGGTGGAGTTACATGCAGTACAACTCCCACATGGATGATGTCCTGTGACTCGTGGGAGGTTCCAGAGGGTGCCTTGTGTATTTTGTTTTTTTGTCCGTGGTCTAGTGTGTACCAGCTGGTCCCTCAGGTCCGGTGTTCTCTTGAATGCGAAGCGTGGATGTTCCAGTGTCAGGTTTCCTGCATTTAGGATCCTCCAGTGTTTTAATCGTGAAGGGGTTGGGATTGAGCAGAGAATGTGTCTTGCTTCAAAATCTGCCACGTACAGGCAGGCCAAACTGGGAGCCCGTTGATGTCCCCTGCATCTGGTGGGAGAGCTAGGTCTTGTATCAGAAAAAGTTGTTCTTGAGTGCAAGGGTGGCACATTCCATGATGAATTCTGCTGGTGTTACGGTTGGGAGGTTGGTCGTCCTCAGGAGGCTCTCCACTACCTCCAAAGTGGCATCCTGAGGGATGTTGGTATAGAGAGCCTCCACATCCAATGTCATGAGGAAGGGGATTTCACCTGGATTCTCGATATTTTCAATGAGGTTCAGCACATCCTTTGTATCCTTCAAGTAGGGTGGTGTAGTCTGGACTATAGGTCGAAGGAAGAAGTCGCAGAACTGGCTAAGTGGTTCTAAGATGGAACCTACTCCTGACACGAAGGGTCTTCCCGGAGGTGGGCGTGTCTCTTTGTGAATCTTACGTAGTACGTAGAAGTACGGGGTCATGGGTGTTTCATTGATCAAAAATGCTGCCTCTTTCTTCGAAATCCAGCCTTGATGTTCAGCTGAGCTAGATTCTATATCCTTCTCTGGAGGTTGCTAGTAGGGTCTGTGTCCATCTTGGCATAGTGGGTTGTATTTGCCAGTTGCCGTTGGCACTCGCGGTCATATTCTTCTTCGTTCATAACCATTGCTCCACCTTTATCAGCCAGTTTTATGATAATGGATTCATCCTGAGTGAGCTTGTTAAGGGTGATCTTCAATCTGTTGGGAAGGTTGTCATATTTGTTATTCTTTTTCAAAGCTCCCACATCCTTCAGAACTGCTTTTTCGAAGGTGAGTATTTCACTGGGGGTCATGGCTGCAGTTGGAATGAAAGTGGAATTGGGTTTCAAACCTGAATCCATGGTGGTTGTAGAGATCTCATTTTGGAAGAAGGAGTGGAGTCTCACTTTTCAGAAGAACTGGTGTAACTCTCTTGTGAGGCGGAAAGAATCCTCTCGTGGGGTAGGGACAAAGCCCAAACCCAGTTGCAGTGCTGACATCTCGTCATCGTCCGGTATCTTATCTGAGAGATTGACTATCAGGTCTGGTTGGATGTTTGGCTCCGTGTTTTCCTCTGGTCGTCTGTTCCCTGCCACTGGACTTGTTTGGCGGTTCCTCTCCTTCTTCCTCTGCCTCTGCCCCTGCCTTTGCCCAGAAAAAGTTGAGGGATAGGGTTTTGGAAGAATGGTGGATAAGGTTGGTGTCCTGTAAATCCTGGGTACCAAAATGGGTTGCCAGCTGGAAGTGGTGGTCCTTGGCGGGACTTGAGCATGCTGGTGCCGGGCTCCGCGGGATGCAGAAGAAACTGGTGGGCTCAGTTGGTCCATCATTTTTCATTGGTTTAACTTGTTTGTCTTTTCAGGTCACCTCATATGAGAGGATGTTGCAGCCGACACTCACAGGTCACATTAGACACCCTTTGGAATCAGGTGGGATCCCTGAGTCATACTCGCCTCTTCCATCAGCCTCTTGGGATTATCCACCCTGTGGGTCCTACCTAGCTTCTCCTCATGCTGAAGGTCCATGGGGGTGATCTGTGACGTACAGGATCCCCTCTCCTTTTTGAGCCGGCTCTCCCTGATGTGGATGTTGCTCATCTGCTGCATTGCTAGTCTACATCCCCTCCAACACATGACACTAATGGGGGACACTAAATTGATGTCTCTTAATGTGGGGGGTTTTAACTCCCCAAATAGGCATATGCAGGTATAGAGACACATATTAAAACACAATCCCAATGTTGTCCTTCTACAGGAAACTCATCTTCTGGGGGCGGACTGTCATCGCATGGCTCACCTGTAATACCTGGCACACTATTGGGCATACACTGACACTTAATCGCTTGGGGTGGGTATCCTTTGCAAAGCGCATTTTAGTTCCTCTGTCACCAAGGTTGTGAGAGACAGAAAGGACACATTCCTGGCATATAGGAGACAGCAGAAACTCATGCTTCTTAACATCTATGCTCCAAGCACCGCACAAGACGCCTATCTCCATCACATTTTGCGAGAACAATTGGATGGGGGGAGAGTGATATCATTGTTTGCGGCGACTTCAACTTGGTGTGGGATCCGACCGTAGGCAGAATCGCGACTACTATTCAAGGTACTGGGGCCATGTCAGCCCACCTGAAGCGGGATATAGATGGCCTGGGGCTTACGGACGCATGGAGCTATAAGCATCCTGAGGCATGGGATTACTCATTTCATTCTTATGCCCCCAAGCGGGACAAACTTATGGCGTTCAACGATTACTACCAAGCGCTCAACGTTCAGGAAGATGCTTTGGTTAAAACATATTTGCATGCTTGTGAGTGTGAATCCCTCCACTCCCAGCACACAGAACTCCTCGAAGTACCGATTACTCTTAAAGAACTACGCTCTGCGGCCCAAGCGCTGCCACGGGGAAAGACACCGTGATCAGATGGGCTTCCTGCCAGCTTTTATTGCCTGTTTCTGCCTCAAATACAAGGCCACCTGGTCCAGCTCTTTAATTCTTTTACACAAAACACTGGCCTCACACCCGCTATGGGGCTGGTGGAAATTTCTCTCATACCAATACCAGGTAAAGACCCCGACCTACTGCTTGTCTTATAGCCCCATAACCCTTCTTAACATGGACGCTTTACGCTTCACTAATATTTTGGCTACTATACTCGAACGCTACCTTCCAGGCCATATTGACTTTGATCAGGTGGACTTTATCCGCAAAGGGCAGGGGGCAGACAATGTCGATCGCTTAGCCCATTTGGTTGAAAAGTCACACTGCTATCACATCCCAGCATGCCTTCTCTAGCTTTAGGAGGAGAAGGCATTTGATAGAGTGAATTGGTCTTTCCTCTGGGTAGTACTGGTCAAAATAGGGTTGGGGCTTGGTATCATTACTAAAATTATGACTTTGGGTGTGGCCCCAATGGCCACTGTCCGTGTTAAAGGGCAAAGTGCAGCCCCTATAACCATTCTCAGGAGTACACGCCAGGGGTGCCTGCTATCCCTCCTTTTATTTGCTTTAGTGATAAGCCTTTAGCTATTACCAACTGCCAGATGGCGGCCGTGGTAGGCATTCCCTTTGAGGGCAGGGCACATAAGATCAGCATGTTTGCTGATCTCTTGCTTACGCTCTCACAGCCTGTTGACTCCCCCCCAGCCGTGGTCATGTTTCTGCATGCTTTTAAGGCAGTGTCTGGCTTTAAAATCAATATGTCTAAATCGTCCGTGCTTTATCTGACTATCCCTAAGCAAGACCTACCTGCCCTGCAATGCCTGGCACCATTTCAGTGGTCACAGGAGGATGCAATTAGGTACTTGGTCCTTACACTTACCCCTACGCTCATGTCCTGGACCCGTGCTAATTGGCCTCAACTCCGCCGAACGATCCTGGCGGACCATCGGTGGTGGAAACTCTTCACATCTCTTGGCTGGGGCACGCAAATGCCATAAAAATGAACATGCTCCCACAAGCCCTGTATCTCTTCCAAACCTTGCCCACCCTGATTCCGCAAGGCGACATACTACACTTGCAACGTGACATCCGTTCCTTCATATGGAATGGGAAACGACCTAGGATTTGCAACACACTAAGATGCAGCCCCGGGCCAGGGGCGGTCTAGCATGCCCCAACCTTCTCAAATATTTCTTGGCTGCCCATTTGCACTACATCTCTGAATGGGTAGTGCGGGAAAGTTAGAAACACTGGTTCCACATGGATAGGGCAGAAGCTTGTCAGCCTCTGTGAGACCTTGCCTGGGTACCCAAACATGCCAAGCCACGAAGCGCATACATTGCTACCCCCACCAAGATGTTGCTCAACATATGGGATAGATTGGCGCTTGAAAGGGGGCTAACTACATTTCCCTCCCCAACAAACTTATTGCCTTAATATGTACTTTGTACTGCCGCTGTCACCGCTCTCCTTCCGCAGCTGGAGCAACGGTGACTGTAGAACGTTCCGGGATCTATTTGTTGGGGATACCGTGAAATTCTTTGACCAGTGCAGGGTGGACTACAGGCTCCCAGAAGTAGCAAGGCTCCAGCACTACCAATTGCGACATTAGGCTCTATACCGCTCTGTCTACTGAGGTTATACGCCCCTACACTCCTTTTGAGATGCTCGTTCTGGCACATGACGACTCACTAGGCCTTATATCCAACACTTATCACATGCTCCAGCACTCCACACCGGTTCCACCCACACCTACCAGTCTACCTGGCACACCACCACCCATGAAGACATTTCGCCCAAACAATGGGAGACAGTGTATCAGGATGTACCCAAAATCTATTGTAGTTTATCTCTTAGGGAAACAGCGTACAAACGTATGTTTCAATGGTAATATATACCAGCCCGCCTCTCCATCATTTACCCCAGTACCTCCCCACTTTGCTGGAGATGCAAGCTGGCAGCTGGAGATTTTTGCCATATTTGTTGGTCCTGCAGCCTAATCACCACTTACTGGAAGGAGGTCCTGGGCCACATCAAAGTCACTGTGGCATACGAGCTCCCTTCCCTCACGGTTATCCTTGGTATATGGCCTCTGGCATTACTGACGATGTCCCATCCTGACTGGAAGCTTATTAGCTATATGCTTTTAGCAGCACGTCAGCTTGTAGCACTAGTGTGGAAGAAAACAACACCCTCTTGATGGCCCAACGGTTTTCTCATCTGTGGCAAGTACTGGCAATGGAGCAGCTCTCCCACAGCTTAACTAAGACAGAGTCTAGATTCCAATCTGTTTGATGCCTGCTTATCCACTGCCTTACTCGTACAGAATTAATATGTTTTACCCCACCAAAGCTAAGAGCGCTCCAGCTCTTTGATTGACTCTGTCATCAGAATTTTGCCTCACTGCCTCATTCACTGTTACTTGATCAAAAAGGGTACATCGTTTGAGCCACGTCAAAACACTGACCTTGTACTTATCATTGCCACTGCCGATACTGCAGATTGAACCTGTATTGGATGTTTTTGTTGTTTTACCTGTTTTCTGTTCTCTTCCTTATGTACTGCGACATAATGTACTATGAATGCCCGTGTAATGAGTCACTTTGACACTACTTTTATATAATTCTGATTGGCTTCACCTTGAGCGACTGGCCCCTGCACTGTGTATGTCATGATCCTATGTCTACCACATGTTTGTCTCTCTGCCTTGAAAATACAATAAAGGGATTTTGAGTAAAAAAAGAAGTCTCCTATTTGGACCATATCATAGCCACACCATCAATGGACGAAGTTTGTTTGTATCCTCCTAATTGGTAATTCCCAGTTCAGCATTATATAAAATGTATGGTACGCTACTCAGGACTGCTAGTAATATCCATAAGAAGGCATTTTCAGCCACCTGAATCCAGAGAAGAGAAGTGTAAGCACAATGTTCCACCCCGTGGGTTACAACAACAATGGATTTTGATGTCAATATCTATTTAAGAAATTAGACCTTAATTTAAAGTAGAATGTGAACACAGCCTCTATAGATCTTTCAAATTGCTGTAACCTAGTTTTTAAATTATCCTTTATAGAGACTGAATTGAAGGGTACCCCAAGTGCTAAAAGGTTTTTACATTATGAATATGAGTGACATTGATATAGAGTCATTTACTCTTAGGAGACCTAAGACTGCTTGACAATGTTGATTTTTAAACCCAATTCTTCAGAAAGGTGGCAAAGATGTCAAGTAATTTCTGTAGCCCGTTGGCCGTGCAAGCCAACAGGACTGCATCATCGGCGTTAAGAAGAACCAGAACTGGGCGGGAGCCTATCTGGGGCATGTCCCGACCTCCCAGCTAAGGTAAGCTTCCAGTTCATTGATATAGATGGTAAAGAGGAAATGAGAAAAAGGGCAAGGACACACCCTTGATGGACCCCTACCAGTCCTGAATGAGGTGATACCTTCTCCAGCCATATTGGATGCCTGCAGAGGTATCAGCATACAGCTGTGTATCAAAATAAACATTTGCAGAGTCCACACCCATGGCCAGCATCGTATACTATAGTTTTTTTCGATTCACTAGATCAACGGCAGAAAATAGAGCCATAACTGCCAAATGAGTTTCTCCACCTTTGGCCACTGTCTATTTTGAGGTCAATAGATAACGATTAAGGCACTGCTCTGTTTTCCCAGACATTGCCTGAGCGTACTGATCCTCAGAGGGTATCAAGTTATCTTGCGTCCAAAATTCCAATTTATCCAAAAGGGCTCTCCGTGGCACTTTAACTATTGAAACTAGGAGAGACATTGGTCTATAACAGGAAGAAGTCCACTTTGCTCCCTTATTTAATAATTGGGACAGTAACGGAATGGCTCCAGGACCTGGGGCGTTTGGACTCTACTGAAGTATTTAGCAAATTGGTCATTAAAGGGGCATATAGATCCAGATTGTCAATAAAGAGGTCAGCCGGAACTTCATCAGGGCCCAGTGAATTCCCTTTGGTGCTCTTCACAATTGCCGTTTTAACGTCAATGGGATCAAATAAAATGGGGCCAACTGGACTTAACCCCATCACTTCAGGTAAACGGCTAACTAGGTTGATACCAGGTGTAACTCTCACAGAAATGATCTTCCAATCGTGAGTCAGGACTAACAGTCATAAGACATAATTAGCTGCTATTCCTGAAGTACAGCACGTTAACTACCCTCCAAAATTCACTATTTTTATGTAGCATTCTTACACAACGTAAAGAAGCCCATGCTTCCTCACTAGTAGTTGTTTTCCTGGCTTACAGGATGTTGTTGTATTCAGCCTTTAAGCACAAATGCCGGATGCGGGGGTCAAGGTTTAGTTTTAAGAGCAATTATCAGATTTTTATCACCAGTAGTACACATCTTATCAAACCAAATGTTTGCCTGCCTCTTACACAAAGAAGCCCAAAAGAAGTATTTCACTTGCATCATTGATCAAGTTGGAGGCCTCCAAACATCAAAAACTGTGGTGAACCTGATCTTTCTTCCATACATATCAACACTGTACGCTGCAACTGACCCACCTGAATCATAGGTAATACAAGACTATTTGGCATGAATGGCATTGCCATGGCTGACAGAAGACCAAAGGGAGCAGCTTGACACTCCTTTCTCTTTAGATGAGCTCATGTTCTCATTGAAACTCATAGAAACAGGCGAAACACCTGGGCTAGATAAACTCCCCATGGAAATTTATGTGGCATGCCCAAAACTGCTAAAAGAGAAACTGTTCGAGATGTATAACAGACCAACTGAAAAGGGCTGGCTCTGACTCAATGAGAGAGTCTGTGGTCATAATGATCCACAAACCAGAGAAACACCGGGCAACTTTAAACCAAATAGACCGCTATTTACACTACCAATGGACTCTAAAATCCTCAGTTGGTGATAGCAAGTCAGCTACTACCAGTTATAGCAGACCTGATTGACCTTGATTTCGCAGGTTATATCTCAAAGCGTAGCACCGTACATACATTTTGACAATAGGCAAACATCAAGCATTCTTTGGATGGTGCTGAGGGAGAATATGCTGTCGGCCATCTGGATACAGAGAAGACCTTCAGTACTATGAAATAGGACATTATGTTCCTCATGCTTGAAAGAATTAATGTTATGCAATGGATGCAAAACCAATGGCAGGAGTCCATACAGGAAACTGTTTTAAAGTGGGTAGGAGCCAGCGAGTGGCACCAATCAGTGTTGCCCTTTGTCACTGGTGTTATTTGCCTTGGTGGTAGAGCGCCAGGCAACAAATGCAGAGATGGGGAGTCACTTTGGTTAACAAGGTACATATCGTCTCACAATATGCTGATGAAACACTGGTGTTTCTGAGGGAGCCTAGTGACTCCATCATATACATGCTAAAGACATTACATGTGTTCGACCAATTGTTTGGACTACATACGAGTTGGTCTAATTCATGAGTATTCCTACTGGAAACCTAGGCATGTGCAAGCAAGGCTGTTTATACTGACCTAGCTATGCAAAGGCCAGTCACTGAGTTTAATTACTTGAGAATCAGGGTGACACATCACCAAGATGACCAAGCATGCAGCCTTTGGGCATGTATGCATTGACCGAAAGGCCCTGACCCACGGTGAGGCCTTGCACCCCACCCCCTCGGGTGACAAGCACACTACAAGCAGTCAACCAGCCACAGGCCCCTCATCTCACATTTTTTGGGAGCAGTGGGTCCACGCTGACGCTGCAAGAGTACCACTGGACAGATGCAATAATTATTTGGGGGATTTTAGGGCAAGGGAGGTCCCGCTTGGACCACCCCACAAAGGCCAGGGGTAGGGCTGGGAGAAATTTGAATTAGGCTGGAGTAATTTCACTAATTACTCATTAATCTTGTGATGCAAAATTCCCAAAACTACACGATTATGCCTGCTTGAATGATCTAGAGTAATTTTGCCCAAAATCCTACTGCAGGAGCACATGAACAATGAACTAAGGGGCATATTTACAACCCCCTATGTCACTTTTATCGACGTTCCTGTGGCGATAGGGGCTTTGCCTTATTTACAAGGCGGCATTAAGCCACTTAACGTGGCTTAACGCTGCCTTGTAAGTAAGGCCCCCTTTCACGCTATACTTAGCGTGAAAGGAGTGGGCAATGGGTGTTGTGGTGGGTGTTCCACCACAACACCCATTGATTTTGACGCTGCCCCCTATTTACAAGGGTGGCATAAATAGGAGGCAGCACCAAAGTTAAGACCGGGGAAAACCTGGTCTTAACATGGTGAAATGAGAAGAAATGTTTTATTTCTCCTCGTTTTTGTTTTTCTATGTGTGCTACATTGTGCCATGAATGATTGTTTATGTACAGGAAGCTGCAATACTGTAAAACTAGCAAACGTCTTTGTTTCTCTCCAGCTCAACCAGGATGGCTCTGTGCTGATCCTATGTTTAAAATCTCTGCTAGAGAAACAGACATTTGAGGTGAGCAGATTCAGAGTATTGGTTGTGCTGTAGGGTGATCCATATGAAGGAGCAGCTCTCTGCCTAAACGTGGGAACTAGGCAGAGTTCCGAGCTTAATTTTTTGCATGATTTATTCAGCACTCTAAGCCTGAAAGAGTATTATTCAGACTTATTTTGGGTAACCACACTACATTAAGTGTAACCTGTGCCTTCTCTATGCACTGCTTATACCCTTTTAAATGATATCATTTATACCATTCAGAAAGATAGCGTTTGCAACAACAATTATGACATTGCAAATCATATAATTTGATAGAGGACAGTGCATGTTAGAGTGACGAGTTATAGTTAATGTACTGTGACTACTGAATTCAATACACTGTGTATGGAGGTGTGCAAGATATAATAATTTGAATGTATTGAGTAAATTATACATTAAAAGTATAAGTTTAGAATTTTAAATTTGTGTCTACTTTAAGGTTGATTTGTATACAAAGAAAATGATAAGGCATTTATGTTCTGTGCCCTTACAGTCTAAAAAACATATATTTAAAAATAAATACTGTATTATGTTTATTATAACATTTTTGCATTGCAACAACAAATTTTAAATAATATTCTACATGTTGTCTTTACTTTGTTTTAGTTTTTAGAATTGTTTTCAGGCCTATCTGGTGTGTTTTTGGTTCAGTTTCCATTTTTTGCAGTCTTTTGAGAAAAAGAGATTTATTAGTTGTGTTGGTTTATTTTATCATTTACAATTTAGTTATGAATTTGTTTTTTTAGTGCATTTGTTAAATATGTTAAAGTGTTCTCTTTTATTTTAGTGTTGTGCTTTAGTTACAATACTTGCTTTCGAGGTAATCTTTTTGCATTTTGAGTAATTTGATGCCTGTGCCTCCATTTTCTTCTCTTTTTAGCATTTTTTACTTCTTGTATAGGATGCTCCTGTATGTGGGGGAAATACATATGTAACACAGTTTTCTGTTTTTGTTACTTTTTTTAGCTGTCATTTATTGTCATACTTACTTTGTGGTATTTAGTGGTTCTTTGAAATGTTGAAGTCTTCATTTGTAGATTTGCAGTAAGCTGAGTGATGCTATTCAGCTTTAATTATTGTTCAGGAAGATTTTTGTTGTGCATTTTTTGCCCTTTTTATACTGTTTGTTAATTTTTATAGCTTAGTTGGAGACTATTTTAATTTTTTACACCATTTATCATAAACACTAATGAGTGTTTTTATTTTAAATTAAATGTATATTAATTTTATTTTGCCTTATTGTTATATGTAATAGAATGGGGGTTGGGAGCACACTGCCTCACATCCCAGCACAGTTCGCCCCTTTGCATCCTGGTAAATGAAGTACACAGTTCATGCTTACTTGAAAATTAGCTGGAGTTTTTCACCAAAGTTGGTGCAGACATTGCTGTATATCTCTAGATAAGTGTTTCTAGGTTGAGCCCTTCATCAGTAGACAGCCGCAGTATTAGAGAGCAAAGACAAATCATCTGGGGTTGCTGGAAATGCTTCCAAATTCCTCTCAGGTCACAGTACCACTCATAGGCACACAGGTGCATCTCCAAAGCTCGTCAGCTTGTTGGCTCAAGGGAGCCTTTTAAATGAAATGGGGGTTGGGGGCACACTGCCTCGCATCCCAGCACAGTTCGCCCCTTTCCATCCTGGTAAACGCAGTACACAGTTCATGCTTACTTGAAAATTAGCTGGAGTTTTTCACCAAAGTTGGTGCAGACATTGCTGTATATCTCTAGACACGTGTTTCTGGGTTGAGCCCTTCATCAGTAGAGAGCAGCAGTATTAGAGAGCAAAGAAAAATCATCTGGGGTTGCTGGAAATGCTGCCAAATTCCTCTCAGGTCACAGTACCACTCATAGGCACACAGGTGCATCTCCAAAGCTTGTCAGCTTGCTGGCTCAAGGGAGCCTTTTAAACAGAATGGGGGTTGGGAGCACACTGCCTCACATCCCAGCACAGTTCGCCCTGGCTGATGAGGGGTGAAAGCCTGAAACCGGTCCTAGGATGCTTGGTTCCAGTCCAGGGCGGACCTGGCCTGGCAATTCGGGCTGGACTGTTCCCATTGGGAGCAGGGTCAAGACTGATTTGCATATGGCTGGGTTCAAACTGGAATGGCATGTGTAGCAAAAGAACTATGGATTTAGGCCCAGATCTCTGTACTGTGGTGAATGTATGACATTGTTCTGCATTCTGTCCATCAATTGTTTTTGCATTTATCACCCCGAGTGGGACGGGTATGCCCAAACGTGGGTCCCATGCTCTCCATGCCACTGGAGTCTAGCTAGCCTGGCTGATGAGGGGTGAAACCCTGAAACCGGTCCTAGGATGCTTGTTTCCAGTCCAGGGAAGACCTGGCCTGGCAGTTCCGGCTGGACTGTTCCCATTGGGAGGAAGGTCAAGACTGATTTGCATATGGCTGGGTTCAAACTGGACTGGGATGGGGAACAAAAAGACGATGGATTTAGGCCCAGATCTCTGTACTAGGGTGAATGTATGACATTGTTCTGCATTCTGTTCATCAATTGTTCTTTTTGCATTTGTCATCCCGAGTGAGACGGGTATGCCCAGACATGGGTCCCGTGCTCTCCATGCCACTGGAGTCAAGCTAGCCTGGCTGATGAGAGGTGAAACCCTGAAACCGGTCCTAGGATGCTTGTTTCCAGTCCAGGGAGGACCTGGCCTGGCAGTTCAGGCTGGACTGTTCCCATTGGGCGCAGGGTCAAGACTGATTTGCATATGGCTGGGTTCAAACTGGAATGGCAAGGGGAGCAAAACAACGATGGATTTAAGCCCAGATCTCTGTACTGGGGTGAAAGTATGACATTGTTCTGCATTCTGTCCATCAATTGTTCTTTTTGCTGTTCTTGCCTGGAAGCAGGGAATAGGCTATTCCCAGTAGAACTCTTGGCCTAGTATTACAGGAGCAGTCACTGGAAATGTAGGAACATTTAGAGCACCTGGCTTTTTAGGTTTTGAAAAATAAATGTAATCTCTGAAGTTCTAGGATGAGGTGCCAAGTCTTCAAAATGAAGACACACAGCCTACAGCATTTCCTGTTTTGACCTGCTCTGATTGTTTTCCAAAATTCTCCAGGCTAACCTTCCCATCCTTCCGTGTACACCAGTGAAAAGTGTATGACATTTCAAAACTTCATTTATCCTTCCCCAAAGTGGCCATCTAAATTCCTGGGAGATATCTCATGCATATCTTCCATGTCATCTACTCCTTCCAAAATATGGGTATCAGGAGGGTATTGTACCCGTCGTACCCTTCTCTGTCAACTTGTGGAGCAGCACTTGTTGTTCCCTCTTGGATAGGAACTGATCTCCCCAACGGCAATTAAAAAGGACCAAAGTATTGTTTCCATTGTTTCTATTGGAACATTGGTTCTCCCACATCACTTAAAAACATGGAGGTGTGATGCCCTTCAAGCTACTAACAATGGTATTACAATAAAACAAAACAACAACTCGAATGAAGAGGTGAAAGTAGCAAGCTGGCATAATAAAGTAAAATAAAATAAGAAAACAAAAACACACTGTACAGGGACACGCTCTGCAGCTGTGTAGTTTTAGAAAAACCTTCAAAGATATTGTTTTTCCAAATGCAACATGCACTATTATTCCTTTTCCAATATGCGCATTGATAATCCAGAATATCTACATCAGTGCAGCAGCAATTAATATCCAGCATGAAGAGACTCTGCCCAATATGACATGGATCACTGACATAATATCGGTATCAGCAATATCTTGTAACAGAAATATTGTGTCAAAAATATTGTATTACAATAATATCGATTTCCTATCCGTATAATGGTAAGTGCAAAAATATCGAAAAAATATTGTTTCACTCTATCGTTAAAAAACATACAAAAATATTGTTTCTTAAAAAAAAAATATATATATATATATATATATATATATATATATATATATATATATATATATAGCTTAAAGTAGTAAATCTTACATGTTTCAATATATACCACTAATATAATGTAAATCAAATAAATATCACTGATATTTAATACTATATATAAATATACACTTCCATAAATACACATACATATATATATAGGTGTGTATGAATTTATATATTTACTGAAAAAAACAAAGGTTACAGGGATGTTATAGTTAGGCTCAGGTTTACTCGTTCAAAGCCAGTGAAATTCAGCAGCTAACTATAGCTCGCGCCCCCGCAATGCACTGCTTATGACCTCACATATTACATCACTCGTGACATGGTCAGTGACATCACTCATGACATCACTGATGACTTTTCAAATTACATCACAGTTGACATCACCGAGTTACAGCTTTTTAATTTTTTAATTTTCTTTTTTTAGGGAAGGGGGTGTAGTGTGGTTTGTGGCCTCATTGTCTACATTGCTAAGTTAGCTTAGGCCTGGCTGCCATGATGCCTTTTTTGCACACGTTACTCTGTGACTTTGTTTTTTCAGATTCTGTTTGTGCCCGGCTATATTAGAACTGTCTGCCTTTTTGCCTTTCACCTTTTCTCATGTTCCTTGTGGGTTTTGTCTGCACACCATGTACAAGGTCGAAAAACAACGTCCCTTGTTATTGCTGATCTGGTCAGCCCCTCGCACTTAGACATAACATGAAATACAGCTGCACTGGAGAAATTTGTGTGCTTTTAATATTGTGATCTCCCTTTTGGTGGGACTTGGAGAAAAACCTTTCCAGGGAGAAGAGCTGTGCTTGTCTGATGATGTAAACCTTGCATCTAGATATTGAGGTATGGGGGTCCACCTGACAAAGCGCAGAGGTCTTCTATTTTTATAATAAACTAGTTACTAGCACGGGGAGGGTGGTAAGGCAATTTAGCCCTAGATCCACTGTCTTTATAAAATGCTGTCCCCGTTTGTATTCAATGGAATTGTAACCATGTTTATTATTTTATCGTTATTGATTATGCTGATAGTACTGGCACGTGTACTTTATCTTAGAGCACGATAGTTGAAATAAACATTTTTCCAAAGTGGAATGCTCGCCATCAGTACATGGATGGCCAACAACTGCCTTAAGTTAAATTCCGACAAAACTGAGGTTTTGATTTTCGGTAAGCTCTATCCGGTCTGGTCTTCCATCTGGTGGCCCACCGATCTAGGTCCACCGCCTCCCCCGGTATCGAAATCTAGGTGTCATGTTCGACGACAAACTGACTTTCACATTTCATGCCAATGCAGTCGTCTCTTCATCCTTTTACACACTAAGGATGATAAAAAAACTCCTACCCTTTCTTCCACCCAATGCTGGAAAAACCCTTATCAGCACTCTAGTAATGTCCAAAATCGATTACTGTAATGGCCTCTTTCTCAACGCCCCGAAAAAGACCACTAACCGATTGCAGATGGTTCAGAACTCGGCCGCTAGAATCATAACAGGCATCCCCAAGTACCGACCAATCACATCAGTAGTTCGAAAACTTCACTGGCTACCTATAATAAGCCAAATTAAATTCAAAGCTCTTTGCATTGCCTTCAAGGACATCCACAAAACTGGACCAGACTTCCTGAAGAAGGCCTTGTGTGGGTATACTCCCAATAGAACCTTGCGCTCATCAACGGCCAACCTACTCATGATCCCTCAAACAAAAAAAGTCTCCTGGGGCGACAGAAGATTCACTGTCGCCACCGCCAAACTATGGAACACCCTTCCTCTGCATATCAAATCCTGCCCAGCTTTATTTGCCTTTAGGAAGCTGATAAAAACTTGGCTTTTTAATCATTAGGCACCCCATTTCTGGATCCATCCTCTACACAGTCCGCAGCGCCGAGACACCCAAGGGTATTTGCGCGCTCTACAAATTGCTTAAATAAAAATAAAATAAACTATACTGTGTCTCTTATTACGCACATTGTGGACAAGTATGAGTGAGTTATGAAAGAGTGTTCTTGCTCCCGCGATTCCTGAGAGAGACCGTGTTCTGGGTTGTCTAATCATTGGTAGCTTCGCTGTAGTACGGAGAATGAATGAGACGCTAAAGCTAGTCGGATTGGGATTGTGGGTACTAAGGTGCATGGTTGGTACACCACTATACACTGAGGTCCTATTATCCTGTGCATAGCTCTGTGTATGTGCAGAATCCCCGCAACATGGCGCCACCAACGTGGTGGGCTTCTTATCTGCGAGACGCTTGAGTAGTGCTTGTGCTTGTCCACAATAACCTTCGCTTACGCTTCCGGAAACGTATGTGAGGGTGATACCTCCTATATTGATGTTTTTATATGTTCTTTCAAGCTTGAAGTTATTAAAAGGTTTTCTTTTATGTTAACCCAATATTGCGCTGCCTCACACTAGGTTGTCGATCATTCCTGGTCTTAATGGCTGTGAATGTGAATATACCGGCACATAGCCGCGCTGCGCTCCGGGCTCATTTACTGGCTTATGGAGTGCCCGACGCGGGTGTCGCTCTCATCTTTGTGGTGCAGGCTGATCCGGCTCACCACTTTGAGGTGTTTTACTCTTGGGTCACTTTTCCGGCGGTGGAAGGAGCTGACAATTTGTTTCATGTTTACGCTCCCACTGCCTTACCCAATGCTTATCGGCCTTATCAGGCTCTTGAAGTACCACTTACGGCATGGCAACACCGTATTTGGTTTAATGGCGCCCTCCCACATCCGGTCACCCCGGTTCGTTTAGGCCCCTTATCCATAGAGGGGGCCACTTGGCCAGTCTTGGCCGGGTATCCCCACATTCACGGCATTTAGCAGTTCCGGTTGATGAACTGCGCGTGATGCATACGTCTTTGATCCGCGTGCACAGAGCTTTGGTACAATATGTTACAGGCAACGTCCAGGGGGTCCCTCCTGGAGTTGCGGCACATCCAGCTGGACCGGGCGGTGTAACCATAAGTCCCGTCATGGTTAATTCGGTGATGGGCAAGCCCCCACAAAATAAGGATGATTTGCCTTATTGGCTTGCAGAAAAATTTGACCAGCTGGAGGCTGTTTTTCCGAATACTTCTCCTGTGGACGAACACAGGATTTTGACGATTAGTTTGCCGAAAGACTTAATTCTCGAGTTGACAGAATGCAACAACTGGGGTAAGGTATTCGCAGCAGTGTATGCGAAATGTTTCGGCACTCCTTCCATGACGGTTCTCCCCTCTGTAATTAAACGGGTGCAGGATGAGCATGGCCCTGAAGCGGCTGTGGAATTGGGGATGAGACTGGTCGGAGTGTTCGATGTAGTGGCTGATCTAATCCTTGCGAACGTCAAGGGTGACGCAGTCAACTTTCAAGTCGCTAATGCTTTGGCTTTGGTCTCGGAGCCGGACAGGCCACGCGAATTTCCGAAAATTGTTGCACAGGCTTATAAAACCATTGGCCGCAATAGTTTGGGGGTTAAGCCTTTTGCTAAAACGCAGACTCAATCGCACCCACAACCAAAAACTCAGTCTGCGGTTTCCGTATCTTCTGAACGCACTTATGATTTGCGCGACAGAGCGAGAATTAAATCTCCAGATAGATTTCAAGTCCCTGATCCGCGTTCTCCTCGTTCTTCACAGGCACCATCGACCTCCCAGACTGGTGGAGGAGATTGCCAGGATAGAGGCAGGGGTCGTGAGGCCCCATAGGGACGAGACCAACCTCGACAACAAGGCCGAGGGAAACCAGAAGAATTTCCACGTTCACACCCACAGTTTCAGAGGAAAAAGGTTGCAGCATTGACAGCGAGGTATGCCACAGACGGTGAGAACGAGACTCCTGCATTGGACGTGGGCAGTGACGCTGCTAGACAGAGCCGCGGAAGTTACCATAGTGCAGGAGGCACTGCGTCCTCCTGTGGAGGCGACAGCAACTGATACATTCATTACTGTCGAGACAGCTGACACCCGAGTGGCACCCCCTGACAGACTATTTAATATTGTCATTCAAATTGAAGGTGACATTGAGCGTTTTATTAAAGGGATTTTTTGGGAAAATCTGACCTCTTCTTACGACGTTTTGTTGGCCGAGGCGGATTGGCCACCCCCATTCGTACTTGCTGCTCGTAGGGGGGAGGAGGTCATCCTTCTGAGCTTTTCTCGTCATGTACCCAAGGACAAAGCGGAGGCTCTCGCAGATGAATGGGCTGGGGCCCTGGCTCCGGCGCTATACCGTAACCACGTGGGCTGGGATGAAGATTCTCCACCCCATGATATACCCTTACGGTCTCTGCCACAGCCACAAGCCCAATATCCCCTCCGGCGGGAAGCCAAAGGTCCCGTTTCCGACATTCTGACCCAGTTGGAATATCAAGGAGTAATTGAAACATGTCTATCACCCATGAATAATCCCCTTTTTGCGGTTTCTAAACCCGATGGGTCGTACCGTTTAGTTTTGGATTACCGACATTTGAACTCTCATTGTCGGACCTTTGCGGTGCAGAATACCCACAGTTCTGCGCTCGTAGACAATCTTGTGCGCAAAAAATATAAAACGACACTTGACCTATCCAATGGATTTTACACGCACAATTTGTCCCCGGAGTGTAGCCAATGGAGTGCTTTCACTTCCAGTGGAAAACATTTTAAATTTCGGCGTTTGCCCATGGGCTACGAGAACAGCCCGGGGGTCTTCGCCGCCCGTGTTGTCTCTTTGTTGGACAGCATAGACCCAGATGCGTATTCGTACGTCGACGATATCTATCTGACAGACGACGAATTATGGCCGCATCTTTCCCGTGTGGACCGCATTATTCTTGAATTTGCGGTCCTAAGATACAAATTTAATTTTGCCAAATCACACATCGCAGAATTCACTGTTTTGTTTTTGGGCTATGAGCTCAACAATGAAGGTAGGGGCTTAGCTCCCCATTTCTTGGAGTGTTGTATTCCTCTTAGGGTGTCCATAAACAGGCTTTCCAGAATCATGTCCTTATATAGGCACAATTCGCCCTGCCCTTATATAGGCATAAAATCCCAGTCCTTATTTAGGCATTAAACCGTGCACTCCAAATACAGGCATGGTCTCCGACATCCGTCCACCCTAACGTCACAACGAGTTCGTGAAGAACAGACCCTTAGGCTGCGGGAGTTTCCCTAGCCCAGGACTATTGATTTCTTCAAGGACTCATATATTATGCATGAACCATTATTCCTTAGGGGTTCATTCATGACGTCTTCCGCTGTCCGACTCACGTCAATGCTAACATTCTTAGGTACTTCTCAGGTATAAATATACCTTCCCTAGCCCCTGTAAATCAGAGGAGACCTCAGCTTCAGAGGAGCCCGTTTCCCGGCCTGACGCACTGAGAAGACGCTGTCATCCCTGCACGCAGAGAGTCCAGCTTCCAGTGATCTGACTTCCCTTGCGGGGTGTTGGAGTTCGAGTCTGGCAAAGAGATTCCTACCTCTCTCATTCTTCAGGTATGGAGCAGACTAGAACCTAGAGGGACTCTTGGCATACTAGGCATACTAGGCTTAACATACTCTTAGTATACCATAGTAAGGAATACTTCACCTACTTCATACCTCGTCCTATACCTAGGTTAGGTTAGGTACATTGGGGTAGAACTAGATTAGAAACGCATCGTATGAGTACTCGCATTTTTAGTCTGTGTTATTTATGTAAAAACATATGTACTAAAAGATAATGCTCTCGCAGTATTATTTATTTCTACTGCTCACACTGTACATTATTTATCTTGCATACTGTCTTGTGATCGTAACAGCACATTTTACTTACACCAGAAACAAGACTGTTCAATAAATCTTTTATTGAAACGCCCGTCTATTTCTTTCTGTGTAACTTGGAGAAAACTAAGCATGCACGACTGAGCTGAGTGAAATAGTTATCTATGGTTTCCACGACTCTGGGACACGTTCTGATTCTAAAGGGAAACACAGTGGTCATGTTTTGCGGCTGCCAGAAACTACTCCCTTCTTGTCGTCAAGAAGTTTCTAGTGGCCTCTGAGCTAGCTGGCACAAGTAATTAAGTTTAATATACTCGATAGGGACATACTGACCTTAGTCCTATGTCAAACCTATAGGATATATTATTCCAATGCGCAGAGCCTATTAGGGAAATAGGAGCTACACTACAGGAGAAGTGTGCACTTTTGCGCCCTCCAACGTCCCTGAAGAAACTTCAGTCTTTACTGGGATTTTTAAACTTCGGGCGTTCTTACATTCCCGAATATGCCCAGCGTATCAAGCCTCTCTATGCCTTGATACAACCTAACGTTTCGAAGTCATGCTGGCTTCCTGAGCATTCCTCTATACTGCACTCTTTGCAGTCTGATCTACTTGAATCTAGATTCTTGTTGACTCGTGATAACCACACGAACCTGGTGATTAAAATTGTGCCAGGGGCAGTGGGTTTCACGTACTTGACGTTTAACGAAGGTGACACAGTACCTATTGCAAACAAGTCGCATCTTTACACTTCAGCGGAGTTGCGCTTTTCCACTGTGGAGAAAGTTTTGACTGCAGTGCAAATGGCGATTCTAAAGGAACGCGCACTGGCACAGGGAAAACGCATTTTGGTGGTAACACCATATCCTGCCCTTGAGGCAGTAACGAAGGCCAGTGTACCGAACTCTAAGGCTTTGCACCCCCGTTGGATACAATGGGCTACATCTCTGATGTCCCCGGATGTCACTTTTATTTTTGATTCATCTCTTCAGACACAGGAGTTCTTACAGTATGAATTTGTTCATCCTCCTCCTCTGTCTTTGCTGCCGCTTGAGGAGTACAAATGTATCATTTACACCGATGGTTCGGCACAACCGGCCACAGGTTCTAAGCATGCTTATTCCGCAGCATGTGCTATTGTTGCAGGTACTATGGTGAACGATGAGTTCAAATCGAGTGTGGTGCACACACAGGCACTAGGAGACAGTACTGTACAATTGGCCGAGCTGCGTGCTTTGAGTGCTCGCACTTGAGTTCGCGAATCCAGACGTGACAACACTTATTGTATGCGATTCTTACTACTGTGTTCAATCCTTCAATGACAACTTATTCTTTTGGTCTCAAAACGACTATAGAGATGCTAAAGGCAGCACAATTAAGCATAAAATGCTTTGGGTTCGAGTGGCAGATCTTAAACAACATCTGCCTCTCACACAGGTGATTCACACTCTTGGCCACCAGCGTGTGGGCACACACGCGGTCGGTAACAGTTTGGCAGATGAAGCTGTTGATCTGTCCGATTTTGTTATAGGGCCTCCTGGTCCTAGACCTAAAAGATTTATATATGAGACTTACAATGAACTCTGGAAGCTTTCGCAAATTGAAGCTGCTTCATTTGAGATGTCATCAGTGATGTCATCAGTGATGTCACTGACCATGTCATGAATGATGTAATATGTGAGGTCATCAGCAGTGCATTGCGGGGGCGCGAGTTATAGTTAGCTGAACTAACTATAGCGGGGGAATTTCTCTGGATTTGTACGAGTGAAATGTCCAACTAACTATAAAGTTCCTGAAACCTATGGTTTTTTCAGTGAATTTCTAAGGTTTTTTAAATGCTAATTTTTAACTATAACGTGCCTGAAACCTATGGTTTTTTCATTGAATTTCAAAGGTTTTTTAAATACTAATTTCTAACTATAACGTCCCTGAAACCTATGGTTTTTTCAGTGAATATATATATATACACAACCACACACACATATACACGTGAACATACTGAGCATTCCAACTGTGTTAAAAAAAAAAGCCCATTTTCAAAATAATTGAATCCCACACATTTTCACTTATTCTTTTGCAGTGTTTTTTTCTTTCTTGGTTCACCTATTCTATTGTGTTGCTCTGTGAAGAAACAACCCCATCCATAACCCCTCTTGTGATATATGGCCTGCCCACTATGTCATGACCTGCACGGTATTGTGTGGTTTAAATGGGAATCTTGATACCTTTTCCGTGAACTCCCTAGCAGTATATTCTCACCATAAGGTTGTGCAATCATATCTTCATCTAGGCAATGATAATAAATTGTTCCCATTGAAATCCAATCTCCCCAAAGCAGAACATGCTGTCACGCTTCTTTTGACATCTTTGTTTGTTTCGGATAGTCTGCAGCAAATGCAGGCAAAGGCTTCGTCTGGTCGCATCACTAACAGACTTTTTGTGACTTTTTCTGAACCGATGTATTTATCTTTAAGAAAAACAGCATTTACATAACCCTGACAAAATCGAGGCAGGAATCCGAGTGCCAGGAAGCATGGCCTTTAACAAATAATAATATTATAATAATTGTTATCATGTAGATGGTTGTGCACAGGAAAAGAAAATCATTCAAAATATCCATGATATGCCGCAGAATAAACAACTGGGCACATTTACCGATAAAATGATTAGCTAATACCTCGAATCACAAGTTATTTCTGTATATGTGGATCTATAGCGCTTTGCTGTGCAGGTGGCGCGCATCCACCCAACTGCATTGTATTTTTAATGAAGAGAAGGTCTACACCCTCACTGCCTCTGCCGTCTCCCTCCCCTTTGGGAGGCCATGTCTAAGGACGGGACACTATATCACAGCCTGGTTTGCGCGGCAGTGTCCCTAATACCCCCTTTCTTTTAGAAGCAAATAGACCGTGCTCTTATCTGAATGCTAATTTCCTAGTATGCAGCCCCTGCATAGAACGAGCACGAGGCGGACTGAAAGAGTTTTAAATCACAGATACAGAGTATCAAATACAATAATGCAGCTGCGGCGTGCACTGAAGCCTCAATTCATTAACCCGAGGCCTACCAGGCAGGGTGGTGGCACAGGCCTCAGGCAATGCGCAGCTCGGCCCTAACTGGTCACCTCGTCCCCTCAGCACAGAGCCTGCAGACAGGGGGCAGCGGGACCCCTCGTTTAACCACCCGCGCTAATCCCCCTAATCCCACCTGAGATCCGCCTGAGGGCTGAAAAGGAAGGCCAGCCAAACGCTTTAAAGCTGCTCTTTGTTTACATGCCCACCCCTGGGAGGCGCACAGGGGGCACTGGGCTCCCCTTTTACTTAGGGATCTCTATGAGCAGTTGTCGTATGGCAGTGATTAAATAAAGATTATCCAGGCACTTCACTCTATTCCACTCTGTTTACACCATGAACACCTTTGTGAGCAGGGGATTAGGAGGGTTACTTTATTTGTGCCGTTTTCCACCTAATTTTCTACACAATCGGATTAATATAACCAATTCCTTTCAGGGGAGAGGCGCTAGGTGTTTCAGTTACCCCTCTCTGTCCGGGCTGGCAGGCTGTTTGTTTACAGCGTTCAGATAACCCGATTAATTATGAACGTGTTTACATGACTGCTTAAGTTAACGTTATTGTGGTTCATGTTTTTACAATCAGACCGAGAACGCACACCCCGAGGCTAGTTGTAGAATTCAAATACTTTAAAGGAAACCTGTTTTGTTTGTGACTGGAGCTAAACGGTCCCATAGCGCACCTTTAGTGTTTGGCGGTCTGTACTGTTGTGTATGTTGCAGAAACGGAGACTACATGAAATACAAGCAGCCAACGTATACTGTAGATTAAACAATGAATATATAGAGCGTGGCAATAGAGTAAATAGGCGTTTTATTTATCGCAGTGCCAGCGGCCTCTTAGCGGAAGAGCGCTTTGCCAAATTGAATAATATAGCAGAGTTTACACTCCTGATTAGAGCTGTAAGCGCAGAGCCCAAGGCCATCAGTGCGCGGGAGCAGCGAGCCCTGACACCGAATTGTCACTGGATTAATGTGCAAACAAGGACAGCAAACGGCAGGAACAAATAGCCCAGTGTCAAAGCTGTGGGTGGCACTGTCCACTTACAGCGGCTGGGGGGCAAATCGAAGTTTATACTTCAAAATCCAGGCGATCAATGCATCTGTTCAGAGGGCCGGATAGGAAAGCGTGTGCTGGCGCAGCCTGGAAATACAGAAGCACGCCTGCCGGGAATGAAGCGCTTACCCGAGCCCTGCTGAAATGTACCAATGCGTGATTAGAAAATACTCAAAACCATGCACACCTGCACAAACACACCGATATTTAAACAACACATTCACAGTTCCACAAATGCACACGTCGTACAGGGAAAGAAAACACTTAAGCCAGTGCACATCTGATTGTCACATAGAAGTCCCTTTCAAATAAAGCCCCGGGGAGGTGGCCAGGATATCGCTGATGCCGTGTGGGGTACCCAGGCCCGGGAACTGCATGCTGATCTGCGAGAGGCTGGGTGCCTTGAAGCCCGAGGGACTGTGTAGGGTGTAGGGGAAAAATGAACTCTTCATCTCGGCCATGTTGTGCAGGGCGGCCAGCGGCGCGCTGCTCAGCGGAGCCCTGCTACTGCTGCCTCTGGGGGTTCGGATCCATCTGCCCCACCGCCAACATCTGTGCGCATGGAGGGGCGAGGGTGGGGGGCAGGGAGGGCACCAGCGGGGCACTGGGCTGCGCGGACTTCAGACAGCACAGGCGAATCTTCGGAGACCTGCAGGAACTTCAGAGGGCAACGACGTGGGAGCCGGAACTTAAGATAACAGCCAAACTTTACTCAGCGAGTTAGCACGGTGTTCAGAGAGGAGCCAGAGGGACAGTTGTTCCCAGCATGAATCTGAGCAGCCAGTCTTCAGAGAGCAGAACAGCAGGACCATCAGAAAACTGCAGTGCCTCCTTAGAGACCAGCAGGTGCAGCAGCGAGAGCCCCCGGGCCCTTGCTAATGAATTGGCAGTGCCCCCGGGACCTGCCCCACCCGGGGGCTTTTTTTAAACGAAGCGCGGGAGTCCGCGCTTTGTTTTTTTTTATAATTTCAGCAGGATTCGCAACCCCAACGCGATTTCCGCCGGTTTTATAAACAAAAACAAAAAAATGCTTTTTTGGGCCCTGGGGTCCTTGTGGGACCCCCTGAGCAGGCCTTGGGTGTCAGGGTGTTTCTACCCTGCCCCCTTTTCTTGTTTTTTCACTGTGTTTCACTGTTTTTTTGTGACTCGGTTCTACCGAGTCACAAGATGGCTTTAAACACTTCCTGGTTTGGAGTGTTGGCAGCCAATCACAGTGAAGCTCGTGGTCGGGAGGGTTCGCGAATCCATCGCGTCCCTAGATATCAAAACTTTTATTTTTTGAATTTCTCAGCAACTACTGAACGGATTTACACCATTTAAAAAAAAGGACACTTTCTGAACCAAGCACTACCTTTTTGCCAAATTTGGTGTAATTCCGTTCAGCAGTTCGGGCTGTAGCCGTGTCTAAAGTTTCCTATGGGAAATTGATTTTCCGACCTCTATTTTTTGAATTTCTCAGGAACTACTGAACGGATTTACACCATTTAACAAAAAGAACTCTTTCTGAACCAAGGGCTACCTTTTTGCCAAATTTGGTATAATTCCGTTCAGCAGTTCGGGCTGTAGCCGTGTCTAAAGTTTCCTATGGAAAATAACATGGAGAAAACACGTTTTGGGACCCCCCTTTTTTCTCGGCCCCCACTTCGCAAATCACCCCGAAACTTTCAAGACAGGAGCTGACCGGAGCGCCCCACTAATTTTGAAAATTTCACAAAAATTCGTCAACCGGTGCCAAAGATATTGGGAAAACAAAAAACGCTTTTCCTATGGAAACTAGGTCCTAACTATAACTACCTATTGGCGACCGCCAGTAGGTAATATATATATATAAAAAAATATATATATATATAAATACATATATATGTATATATTCACTGAAAAAACCATAGGTTTCAGGGACGTTATAGTTAGAAATTAGCATTTAAAAAACCTTAGAAATTCACTGAAAAAACCACAGGTTTCAGGGACGTTATAGTTAGTTGGACATTTCACTCATACAAAACCAGAGAAATTCGTCCGTTATAGTTAGTTGAGGTAACTATAACTCGCGCCCCGCAATGCACTGCTGATGACGTCACATATTACATCACTGATGACATCTCAAATGACATCACTGATGACATCTCAAATGACATCACTGTTGACATCTCAAATGACATCACTGATGACATCATCCAGTCACTGTGTGTTTCTGTAAAGTTTAAATATGTTTTATATATATAGACCAAGGTGTATTGAAGAATGAGTGGGTGTATAACTGTCTGAATGGATGATTTACTAGGTGCGTGACTGACTGTATAAGTGAGTGATTAAACGTGTCTTACTGAATTTATGGGTTAGTGACTAAACTGTGTGAATGTCTGTATCAGTCTGTCTGTTGGTGTGTAAGCAGCTGCATGGGTTGGTGAGTAGCTACATGAGTGTCTATATGGGTTATTGATTGGTTGTCTGAGTATCTGTATGGGTGCCTGAGTGTCTGTGTGGGTGGGTGGGGGGTGTGTGACTTTGTGCATAGATGTGTGAGTGGGTGATTCACTGGGTGTATGGGTTCAAGAGTGCATCTGTGAAGGGCTGTATGGGTGGGTGAGTGTGTATATGGGTGTGTTGGTGAGTGTTTAGATGTCTCAGTGGTACATGTGTGAGTAACTACATATGTGAAAGGCAGTATATGTGAGTGTTGGAGTATATAAATGACTATATGTGAGAGTGAGTGATTGTGAGAGTGCCTGTATGGATGAGTGTGTTCTTGTGTCAGTGACTGTATAAGAGAGTAAGTATGTGTTAGTATCTGTATGAATAAGTGAGGTGGTGTGTGTATAATTGTGTAGGTGAGTAAATGGGAGTGTGATTGATTCTTTGCATGACTGACTATGTGTGTGAGTAACTCTATGGGTGAGTGGCGGTGTGTGAGTGTCTGTATAGGTGTATGAGTGTATATGATAGTGCTGTATTGATGAGTGACTGCATGTATGAGTGACTGAATGGGTGAATGAGTAGATATGTGAGTAGACCTAAGAATCAGTGAGTGGGTATGTAGTAACTGGTATTGGTGTGTCTTTGGTGTCGAAAATGGTAATCTGTATTTTAGAGTGGGTGTATCAAAGGTTATATTAGGGTGTGAGGAGGTGCATCAGATTATCACATGGATGATGTCATCAGTGATGTCATTTGAGATTTCATCAGTGATTTCATCAGTGATGTCACTGACCATGTCATGAGTGATGTAATATGTGACTTCATCAGCAGTGCATTGCGGGGTGCGAGTTATAATTACCTCAACTAACTACAACGGCCGAATTTCTCTGATTTTGTACAAGTGAAATGTCCAACTAACTATAACGTCACTGAAACCTGTGGTTTTTTCAGTGAATTTCTAAGGTTTTTTAAATGTTAATTTCTAACTATAACGTCCCTGAAACCTATGGTTTTTTCAGTGAATTTCAAAGGTTTTTTAAATGCTATTTTCTAACTATAACGTCCCTGAAACCTATGTTTTTTTCAGTGAATTTCAAAGGTTTTTTAAATGCTAATTTCTAACTATAACGTCCCTGAAACCTATGGTTTTTTCAGTGAATTTCAAAGGTTTTTTAAATGCTAATTTTTAACTATGCCTACAGAGGTAGGACATGTGCAGAAAAGAGGAAGAAAGGAGCAGAAAGAAGCAAGAGAAATGCAGAAAGAGGCAACAGAAGTCCAGAAAGACAAAGGAAGGTGCAGAGAGAAGCAATAGATATGCAGAAAGAACCAACAGAGGTGCAGAAAGAGGTCTTGTTGCAAAGTCATCCTGTGCCCCTAACTTTTTGCTGACTGGTACTGGTGGTAACTGACTCTGACTAACCAGGCCCCGAGCCAGTGCTATGCTGAAAGACACTTAGAATACAGTGAAAACACCTACATACAGTAGGGTACACTATGGGTTGGGGTACCCCTGTGATTGGCATGACCTCCCCTGTAAGGCCCTAGTACATAATAGGGCAGGGCGATTAAAACTACCTCTAAGTCAGAGGTGCAGAAAGAGGCAAGAGAAGTGCAGAAAGAAGCAACAGAGGTGCCAAAAGAGGCAAGAGAGGTGCAGAAAGAGGTAGGAGAGATGCACAAATTGGCAAGAGAGGTACAGAAAGGAGGGGTGCAGAAAGAAGGAAGAGAAGTGCAGAAAAAAGCAACAGAGGTGCTGAAAGGCAAGAGAGGTACAGAAAAAGGCAAGAGAAGTACAGAAAGAAGCAACAGAGGTACAGAAAGAAGCAAAAGAGGTGCAGAAACAGGCAGGACAGGTGCAGAAAGAGGGAACAGGGGTTCAAAAAGAGGCAAGAGAGGTGCAGAAAGAGGAAAGAGGGGTGCAGAAAGAGGCAAGAGGGGTGCAGAAAAAAGCAAGTGAGGTACAGAAAGAGGCAACAGAGGTGCAGAAAGATGTAAGAGAAGTGCAGAAACAAGCAAGAGAAGGGCAGAAAGAGGCAAGAGAATTGCTGAAAGAAACAACAGAGGTGTAGAAAGAAGCAAGAGAAGTGCAGAAAGAGGCAAGTGAGGTGCAGAAAGAAACAAGAGCAGTGCAGAAATAACCAACAGAGGTGCAAAAAGAGGCAATAAGGGTGCAGAAAGAGGTAGGAGAGGTGCATAAAGAGGCAAGAAAGGTACAGAAAGAGGCAGGAGGGGTACAGAAAGAAAGAAGAGAAGTGCAGAAAGAGGCAAGAGACTTGCTGAAAGAAGCAACAGATGTATAGAAAGAACCATCAGATGTATAGAAAGAACCAAGATGGGTACAGAAAGAGGCAAGAGAACTGCAGAAAATGGCAAGAGAGGTGCAGGAAGAGGCAGTAGAGGAGAACAAAGCAGCAAAAGCGGTACAGAAAGAAGCAAGAGGGGTGCAGAAAGAAGCAAGAGAAGTGCACAAAGAAGCAACAGAGGTGCTGAAAGAGGCACGAAGGGTGCAGAAAGAGGCAAGAGAAGTGCAGAAAGAAGCAACAGAGGTACAGAAAGAGGCAAGAGAAGTACAGAACCAGGCAGTAAAGGTGCAGAAAGAGGGACCAGGGGTGTAAAAAGAGGCAAGAGAGGTACAGAAAGAGGGAAGAGGGGTGCAGAAAGAGGCAAGAGGGGTGCAGAAAGAGGGAAGAGGGGTGCAGAAATTTGTAAGAGAGGTGCAGAAAGAAGCAAGAGCAGTGCAAAAGAACCACCAGAGGTGCAAAAAGAGGCAAGTGAGGTACAGAAGGAGGCACGAGAACTGCAGCAAGAGGCAAGAGAGTTGCAGAAACAGGCAAAAGGGGTGCAAAAAGAGGGAACAGGTGGGCAGACCGAGGCAAGAGAGGTGCAGAAAGAGACAAGAGAGGTACAGAAAATGATAATAGAACTGCAGAAAGAGGCAAGAGGGATGCAAAAAAGGGAAGAAGGGTGCAGAAAGAAACAAAAGAAGTGCAGAAAGAAGGAACAGAGGTGCAAAAAGAGGGAAGAGGGGTGCAGAAAGAGGCACGAGGGGTACAGAAAGAAGCAAGAGATGTGCAGAAAGAAACAAAAGAAGTGCAGAAAAATGGAACAGAGGTGCAGAAAGAGGCAACAGGGGTGCAGAAAGAGGCAACAGGGGTGCAGAAAGAGGGAAGAGGGGTGGAGAAATAGGCAAGGGGGTATAGAAAGAAGCAAGAGAGCTGTAGAAAGAAACAAAAGAAGTGCAGAAAGAAGGAACAGAGGTGCAGAGAGAGGCAAGAAAGGTGCAAAAAGAGGGAAAAGGAGTGCAGAAAGATGCATGAGGGGTGCAGAAAGAAGCAAGAGTAGTACAGAAAGATGAAACAGAGGTGCAGAAAGAGGGAAGAGGGGTGAAGAAAGGGGCAAGAGAGGTACAGGAAAAAGCAACAGAGGTTCAGAAAGAGGGAAGAGGGATGGAGAAAGAGGCAAGAGAAATGCAGAAAGAAGCAACAGAGATGCAAAAAGGGGGAACAGGGGTGGCGAAAAGTGGCGAGAAGGGTGCAGAAAAAAGGAAGAGAGGTGCAGAAAGAAACAAAAGAAAGGCAGAAAGAAGGAACAGGGGTGCAGAATGACAGAAGAGGGGTGCAGAAAGAAGCACGAGTGGTGCAGAAAGAACAAGAGAGGTACAGAAAGCAAGAGTAGTGCAGAAAAATGCAACAGAGGTGCAGAAAGAGGCAAGAGGGGTGCAAAAAGAGGGGAAGAGGGGTGCAGAAAGAGGCACGAGGGGTGCACAAAGAAGCAAGAGAGGTGCAGAAAGAAGCAACAGAAGTGCAGAAAGAGGGAAAGGGATGGAGAAAGAGGCAAGAGGGGTGCAGAAAGAAGCAAGAGAGGTGCAGAAAGTAACTAAACAAGTGCAGAAAGAAGGAACAGAGGTGCAGAAAGAGAAGAGGGGTGCAGAAAGAGGCACAAGGGGTGCAGAAAGATGCAAGAGAGGTACAGACTGACGCAAGATAAGTACCGAAAGAAGCAACAGAGATGCAGAAAGAGGGAAGAGGGGTGGAGAAAGAGGCAAGAGAAGTGCAGAAAGAAGCAACAGACATGCAGAACGGTGGAAGAGGTGTGGAGAAAGAGGCAAGAGGGGTGCAGAAAGAAGCAAGAGAGGTGCAGAAAGAAACATAAGAAGTGCAGAAAGAAGAAACAGGTGCATAAAGAGGCAGGAGGGGTGCAGAAAGAGGGAAGAGGGGTGCAGAAAGAGGCAAGTGAGGTGCAGAAAGAGGCAACAAAGGTACAGAAAGAGGCAAAAGAGGTGAAGAAAGAAGCAACAGACATGCAGAAAGAGGCAAGGGAGGCGCAGAAAGAAGCAAGAGTGGCTTGCACACCATTAGTACCAATTTAACACCCACATTTAGCAATAAGTAACAGGTGACCATTCTAGATTTACAAAGGACCTTCCACCACGCTGTAACACTTGTCGCTGTGTGGAAATAAAATCTATAATTATGCCCCTTCGCTGCCCTCTGCGCGATCTAATTATGCCCCTTTGCGCGATCCCCTTTGCGCGATTAATAATTGCCCACATTAAAAGCCGACACCATTTTGTTTTTAATTCACCCTTTGGTGTCCCAAGACCCCGAGCACGAGCACGACACCCCTGCACCTGGTTTTCCTCATTTTCACCATCTGTCTCTGTGGTTTCTGCCAAGTCCGGGAAACCAGTACATGAGTTCCTGCTCCCCCGCAGAGATGGTTCATGTTTCGGACATGAAGCACGAGCACAAACCCCCAAATGAGGAAGCCTTCCCCTTCCAACTGTCAGACTATTTCACATCGCAAGTCCCCTCACGAAGCCTAAGACACGCCCCATTTCTTCACACTCTGCTCCTCTTGCTGAATCTTTGTTCCTCTATCTGCCACGACCTGTTTGTTCCTCTATTTTGCCTCGTGACCAAGACTGTATAAATATTCTGCTGTTGAAAATAAAGACCCCCACTTAAAGAGAGGGACTTGAGAGATTGCTCCTGTGCCCGCTTGGTGCTGGAAGCGCTCCCTTTAACTCAAGTTATTGGTCTTCTCCTCCTTCATTTGAGCACCACGGACTCCTCGCTTTGCATTGACAAGAAATTATGATTTATTAAGCATAGAAATTCAGAAATGAGGTAATAAGTAAAATTAATTTACCACAGTAATTGGCGCCCGAATAGGGACATTCCCTTTCCCCCACGCGCCGGCGATATTGGACCCGGTACTGTCCCCTCCTGACCGTTGACGGACTTCAAAAGTGCACAACGCGGGGAATTCCCGCTAACTCCCTCGAGGCGAAGAGGGGGACCGACTGCGGCCCAGCATCCACACGAGGCGGTGAGGAAATAGCGGAACGTCCTGAACCAAAGCCCAACCTGCGAAGCAGACGAGTCCGAGGTTCTACAAATCCCACCTTGAAACTGCGCGCCGCGTTTTCCCAAAATCTTCAAGAGGCCTTCCAGTTACTTTTCGGTGAGTACTGCTGAAAAGTATAAAAACGAACCCACAGCTTTTGTGGGGGCGGTAAAGATACGCGTTTTTGGTTTCTCACCTATCTTTGGTGAGGACTACTAAAACTAGTATAAAAGACGGACTCACTACCTTGTGGGCACGGTAAAGATACATGTTTTTTGTGGGTTTCTCACTTATTTTGTGAGGACTACTAAACTAGTATAAAGACGGACTCACCTCTTTCGTGGGTACGGTAAAGATATTTGTTCTGTTTATGTTTTTCTCACTTCTAAAATCTTTGAAAGTCTTGCCATCATGCCTATTTTCTCGAAAATATGTAAGATGGCAGCCAAAGGAGTATTCTTGAGAAGGAAATTCCCCTTCCTCCTCGGGATACTCCAGGACACTTCATGTATGCAAAACATGGTGTCGGTGCACTTATTTATTGTGATCTATGGGTAGAATATACTAAAGACCTAGAACTCAGATATAGATGGCCTGAAAATGGTAGTTTTGATACGGAGTGTATTATGAAATTAGAGGAACAGTTATGGAAGAAAAAGAGAGTCCGCCAGTCACAGAGTGACTCAGTAGAATTATGGAGAAAAGAAGCCCATAGGAGGCAACAGAAGGAATTGCATAAAGTTGAAAAGGGTAAGAGAATGTCAGAGCAGGCCAAGAAAGAACAGTTACAATAAATAGGGAAAGAAGTAGTTAGTGAAAGGAATAAAAGGGAACAATCAGCCATTTCTACTGGTTTTTATCCTGTATTGCCATCTGCACCTGAAAACCTTAACATTGCATCAGCACAGCCTACAGCCCCACCACCAGAGGATACTTTTACTAATTTTCTCTTAGATACTCCACCACCCTATGAAGTTCCAGTCATTCAACACCCTCTGCCTCCGCCACCCCTTTCACAACATAACGCACCACCTCTCACTCCAGAAGGGGGTGCCGTAGGTCCAGACCCAGGTAAAACAATTCCCGACTGCCCCTATGACCCGACTCCAAGCAACACAGGGGAGGCGGGCCGAATAAGTAAAATACTTTATTGACTCCTGGGAAGAAATAAGACATCTACCAGCAATTGACATGTTTCTTCAAGCGGCCTCTGAGTTTCTTCGTACTGGAGAGAACTCACGAGCCATTAACGCTATGACTACAAGAAGATCACACCCTGTAAAAATGCACATGTATAGGTTCCTCCTTTGCTGTTTCATAAAACACATACAAGCAGAGGAAAGAAATGTACCAGTTTCACTTTTTGACTTATTAGATTCCGCATCCGACCACACTAGTCTAGAACTTATAAATGATGCACTAGACAGGTTCACCCGTAATGTGACCCGTATTCTGCAAAACTTGCAAACAAATGAAGAGAATAAGAAACTTGAGGAGGAAATTACTGAACCTACTGAAAAAGTCCTACCCGTTCGTTCTTCCGCCCCTAATTCACGAACACCCCCGCCTACATTCCTCCAAGGTCACTCTGAACGGTCATCTCCAGATGAGTTATTTGAAAATACATCCAATGCATTAGACTACTGGTTAGACCAGGAACCTCCGCTTACACCGGAGGAGGAGGAAATAGCCAGAACTGCGACCCTATGGGTCTCTCAATATAAGATATATGACAATGATCTCATAGCCCAGCTTTTTCTAGCATTACCACGCTCACATCAAAGATTAGCAAGTCTCTACATGGTACAACATCTCATCACACTCAATGACACTCATTTTAAACATGATCCAAGACTCGAAGATTTTCTGTCTGACTGCGCTGATAACATGTTCCTCCACAATAGTTCAGTTTTTCTTAACACATTTATAGATTTTAGACAGAAATACCAGAAAGTGACTGGATATAGATCTCCCCATAATACGTGTGGATCAACTAATAGACTTCCTCAAACACGCCAGTTCCCCATGAGAGAGGTCCACCCCAGAGCCTACACGAATGGCGCGCTACAACGCGTCTTCATTTATGTACCCTTGACAAAACTTGAGTTACTAAGGATGAAAGAGATGGTTCCCTCCCACTCAAAGGATCCTGCTGGATTCTTTAAGGAATTAGGAGATGTATTAATGATGGGAACATATACTCTTTCTGATATCACAGCAATTCTGAAATTATTGTTGCCATCAGGTATATATGACAAACTAAGAGAAAAAGATTGGGAAGTAGCAGGTGAACACATTAAATGGACTGAACTTCAGAATGACGAAAATACTAGAGTAGCAGGTCAAGGTATAGGAGACAAACTAAAAGCACTTCCTGGCACTATTTTAAAGGTGCTACCACAGTTACTAACAGTGAAAAAGGAGGACTGGGATGCCATTTCCTCCTGCAAACAGAAACATGGTGAAGACATAGGAGATTATTACACTAGACTTGAAAAGTGTTTTGCGGTAAATAGCAGCCTTACGCCAACAAGTGAAGCTTACCCGCATCTGTTTGTTTCCAAATTAGTAGATAACGCCTTGCCAGCCATTAAGGACAGAGTACTAAAAGTAGAAAGTACCTGGCAAGCACATACACCTCCACAGGTGTTACAAATGCTACAATATCACCAGAATCGCATTAGGGATGAAGAAGAAAATGATAAGAAACGCATGAAAGACACAAAGATGAAAGCATTAGTAGCCCAAACTGCACCCCAGCGTCAACAGACACCAAGTAGCCAGACAAATATAAAAAGCACTTGTAATTCTTGCAAAAAGATGGGACACTTCGTTAAAGATTGCCCTGTCTTAAAGCACAATTTGGCTACTGGTAAGACCCAGCCACGCCCATATCAGCCAAAACAGAATGGTTCCCTAGACAGTTCAACACCTTCAGTTCCACTGACAACACAAATGGCCCAAATGAATATTATAGACAGCGCCTACACTGAATATTACCCAGATTTCTCATGATGTTGCCCAGAGAGAGAAGATGACAAACTGCCCCTAATCCCCATTCCAGTAGATCAGACAGGTCCATTTATAGAGGTCCGACTTCTTGGGGAGGATAGGAAGTTTCTACTAGACACTGGGGCCAGTAAAACAACAATAAGCCATCAAGAGGTCCCAGAGGCTCCTCTCTCGGGTTCAAAAGTATTTCTCTGGGTTTCTCGGGACAACCTGTGACAAACGTCACGTCAAAGCCACTGCCCTTGCAGGTTGGTCCCCTCATGACAACTACAGATCTTATATTGACAAAATCATGTCCAGAAAACTTGCTTGGTATAAAAACATTGAAAGAATTAGGAGCTGTCATTGTTTGCTCACCTACAGATGTCAGACTATTTCTGCGAGATTTCAAGGGCCACTACACAAGTAGAGAATTAGATGAGCGTTTGAAAGATTTGCCACACACCCTGTGGGCCACTGATTCCACCACAGTAGGATGTATGGAAATAACACCTCACAAGGTTACACTGAAAGAGGAGCCCAACTACCACGCATAAGGCAATACAAAATTCCACCTCAGGCTGAACAAGCATTAATGTTAATTATTCAGGACCTAATACAGTCAGGTGTGATTAAGGAAACAACTTCTAACATTTGCAATTCCCCTGTTTTACCAGTTCATAAAAAAGTGGAACCAGGAACACCACCTGTCTACAGACTAGTGGTGGATTTGAGAGAGCTCAATAAATGTGTCGTTCCACAACACCCTGTGGTTCCAGACATCTCCACCCTACTCACAGCCATAGATGCGGAAGCAACGCATTTTCAGTCATTGACTTGAAAAACGCATTCTTTAGCATACCTATTCACCCAGACAGTCAATACCTTTTGGCTTCTCCTTACAAGGACGAAGTTTCCAATTCACAAGAGCTCCTCAAGGTTTCACAGAGAGTCCAAGCGTATATAGCCAAGCATTAAAAAGACAACTAGATACTGTTCAGATGCCCACGGATACAGCCATACTACAATATGTTGATGATATCCTCATTACGGCCAGATCTGACGCAGCATGTGCTGAAGCATCACTACTAGTACTAGAATTCCTAGCTGCAAATGGCCATAAAGTTTCCCCTGGTAAGCTCCAATTTTGTTTACAGCAAGTGGCATACTTAGGGCACTTGCTGTCAAAGGAGGGTAGGCAGCTTACACAGGAACGCATCCAACTCATACAACAAATACCACAACCAACAACACAGAAACAAGTTCGAGCCTTTGTTGGTCTCACCTCATATTGTAGACAGTGGATCCCACAATTTGCACTCATTTCCAAACCGTTAGTGCAGCTGACAACACTCGAAGCTGGCGCTACTCCACAATTACCCTGGACAGATGAACACACGCAAGCCTTTCAGTCTCTTAAAAAAGCTATGTGTCAAGCCCCAGTGCTGGCAACACCTAATTACACCAAAGATTTTACATTATTTGTAACAGAAAACTCAGGTACAGCACTATCAGTTCTGACCCAACTTCAAGCAGACAAACATAAACCATGTGGTTATTTTTCAAGCACATTAGATCCAGTAGCACAACCATTGCCTGCATGTCTAAAATCAGTAGCAGCTACTGCACAAGCTATTAGACAAAGCGATTCTATTATATTGGGACATCATCTGATAGTTCAGGTCCCACACGCTGTAGAACTTCTGTTAAACAGAACACAAACACAGCATCTGACAATAGCCAGACTCACCGGATATGAGATGACACTTTTTCAGCCACACATTGAGATTAGACGCTGCAACATTTTAAACCCAGCAACACTGTTGCCACTGACCTCTCCTACTGAAGAAATTCACGATTGTATTGACATAATTGATTTAGTGACCAAACCAAGACCAGATTTACAAGATACTCCCCTTGCTAAGGCAGAAATGACACTCTTTGTTGATGGTTCATGTATGAGACTCCCCACAGGAGAATTAGCAGCAGCCTATGCCGTCACAAATGGTACAGACACTTTAGAAGCACACAAGATAGAGATACTGTCGGCACAGGCAGCAGAACTCATAGCCCTAACACGAGCATGTCACTTAGCAAAAGGAAAGTTAGTTAACATCTACACTGATTCACAATATGCCTTTGGAGTTGTACACAACTTCGGTACATTATGGAAAGAGAGAGGATTTCTCACATCACATGGGTTCAGAATACAGCATGCTACACTCATCACTGCCCTCTTAGAGGCCAGTCAGTTACCAGAGAAAATCGCAGTGCTAAAATGTAAAGCGCACACAAAAGGAACAGATGAAATATCAAAAGGAAATGATTCTGCAGACAGTGCAGCCAAGTTAGCAGCAAACACAGAATTAAGTATACCACACCGCCAATATACAATACGAGACCCCTTTTCTGACATCCAGGATGTCCAAAGTCACGCCACACCACAGGAACTGCTAGAATGGAAGGAAAAAGGAGGGGTCCTTACAGATCAAGGCTGGATGACACCTGAAAGAGCAGTATGGTTTCTACCGGATGCCATGGTACAAGTTATGGTAAACACCATACATGGACCAGCACATCTGGGAGAAAAAGCAATGTTAGACAGCATACAGAATATATGGCACAACAAACATTTGAGAGCTGCAGCCAAACAAAAAGTTAAAACGTGCATGATTTGTAATCAGTTCAACCCAGGAAAAGGCACAAAGGTGGAACAGGGAGGATTCCAACCCCCTGACCATCCATTTGAAGTTCTCCAGATGGACTATATCCAGATGGAGAGATGTAGAGGTCACAAGTATGTGCTACTTGTAGTGTGTGCTCTGACCAGATGGACAGAAGCCTATCCCGTCCCAGATTACACTGCAACGACAACTGCTAAACAATTAGTTAGAGAGTTTTTCCGAGGTATGGGTTGCCCCGTGTCATCTACTCAGATAACGGCCAACCTTTTTCCTCTGAACTCATGAAGCAAGTGTCTCTTCTGTTAGGGTACACTTGGAAGTTTCACTGTGTAAGACATCCTCATGCAGCAGGTCTAGTAGAAAGGCACAACCAAACTTTGAAGACAAAATTGGCCAAGATATGCACTGACAAAGGCGTGGACTGGATGGTAGCCTTACCGGTTGCCCTCTTCTACATGCGTATGGTAGCCCATTCCAGAACTGGCTTATCTCCATATGAAGTGGTCTTTGGCAGACCACCAAATATGTGGGGTACGCCAAGGCCTAAAAGAATAACTGATGTTGACAGTACTATGCTGACTGACTACCTGGCTTCCTTGATGTCTGCACTCCAATCTTGTCGTTCTCAGGTTGCTGCCACCTTCCCTGACAAAACCAACCCGGAAGAACACGCCATCCGACCCGGGGACTGGGTCCTCGTGAGGAACTTCGACCGGACCAGTCCCCTCCAGCCCAGGTGGAAGAAGCCAAGACTCGTACTACTAACAACACGGACAGCAGTGAAGGTCGAGGGCAGGAAGGGCTGGCTCCACGCAAGCCACTGCCGGAAACATTTTGGACAAAAAGACACTGTTGCTGATGGCCCTGCCAATCCCACTGACATTGTGACTGAACAATCTTTATTGCCTTTGGAACTAACCCCACAACAGGATTACAAATCAAAGTTAAGGTCTGCCATTCGGACTCTGGCTAATTAAGTCCATTGGGCGTCGGTCCAGTGGTGAAGCGGTTGGAGCATGGGAATGGATTTTAACACCTTGACTATGTGGGAGAAAAAAAAAAAATGAACTCTAGAAAAAGACATAATGGTCCTATTATATGTTTGACAGTATTATTTTTCCTCATGGCAGTTATGACGTGTCTTGGTTGGATTCTCCACACTGTTTTTCCCCCAACACAACACACCTCTCATACACCCAACAGCACTCAGGAACACACCTATCACGACCTACCCCCTCATGAACAAGCCCATAGACTAGCCTTGCGAAACAATACCTTCATACAGATGCTACACCACACTCAGCAAGCCAGTAATAGCACCAATTGTTGGATATGTGGCCGCATCCCACCTCATCAGAAAAAGGGAGGGATGCCTCTTTTTTCTTTCCCATTCTCTTATAATGGAACTTGTGAAGCCTGGTTCGCCCTAATAACAGCTGACGCTACTACCCCCACCTCCTGCCCTGACGGAAATAATTCATGCAAGAATGGGTGGCCTTGGGGGGATTTAAACAAGGTACTCAATACTGCCTGTTACCCTAATAAGGAGGGAGATCCTCAGGCGACCGGTACAGTCCTAGAAAGTGAAGAATACAAGCAAGGGAACATGACCATGTCCTACAAGATGTTAAATACCAAACCTAAAAAGAATGCTGGTTCCCCTTCCATCTCGGTCTCACCAGTAAAAGGACACCTGTGCATCCAGAAAAATGGCTCTGTTCCATTAGGACACAGTGACTGTCATACCACTATAAGTTTTGAAGACAGAGGAAAGTCCTCATTTCTAGCATCTCGCCATACTTATTTCATCTGTGGCCAAACGGCCTATGTGCAGCTGCCCTTGAACTGGGGGGAACTTGCTATATAGCATTCCTGTTACCCCCTGTCTTTGTGGCCCCATCCACTTACCACAGAGACCTCCTAGTGCCCCATGTCAGACATAAAAGAACGATCGATACCTCCTTGGTTGACCAAACGGAAACCTCATGGGAACAGTATACAGATTTTAACAAAGGGTTCTTCTTCTTTGTTGGCCCTGTACAGAACAGCAAGCTTATACGCAGGTTGACAAGGACCTTAGAGGCTGTAGTAAACCAGACGGCGTCTGCCCTGGGGAGCTTAACCCAGGAGCAGTCTGCCATACGATTGGTTACTCTCCAAAATCGCCTTGTCCTTGACATCATCTTGGCTGACAGAGGCGGAGCCTGTAAAATTATAGGCTCTAGCTGCTGTATAATTCCCCATCTGTATACACGGCCATAACAAAATTACACAAGATAGCCGTAAGTTTACATCAAGAACCTGGCACTTGGACGTGGTCTGACTGGTTCTGGAAGATAATATCGTCCTGGGGATGGCAACTGCTGTCAGCAGCAGGCAGAATATTCCTGATAATAACTGGATGCTGCCTTTGCATCCAATGTGGTCCTGCCCTATGCGGTCTATGCGCTGCAAAATGCATTCCTAAACCACTTGTCCAGCAGAGAGAAAGGGAAAGAATCATGTTACAAGAATGTATAAATGATCTCATGCAAATTGAGATATAATGTAGGTACACTCTGGGGCAAGGAGGGAATGTGGAAATAAAATCTATAATTATGCCCCTTCGCTGCCCTCTGCGCGATCTAATTATGCCCCTTTGCGCGATCCCCTTTGAGAGATTAAAAATTGCCCTCATTAAAAGCCAACACCATTTTGTTTTTAATTCACCCTTTGGTGTCCCAAGACCCCGAGCACGAGCACGACACCCCTGCACCTGGTTTTCCTCATTTTCACCATCTGTCTCTGTGGTTTCTGCCAAGTCCGGGAAACCAGTACATGAGTTCCTGCTCCCCCGCAGAGATGGTTCATGTTTCGGACATGAAGCACGAGCACAAACCCCCAAATGAGGAAGCCTTCCCCTTCCAACTGTCAGACTATTTCACATCGCAAGTCCCCTCACGAAGCCTAAGACACGCCCCCATTTCTTCACACTCTGCTCCTCTTGCTGAATCTTTGTTCCTCTATCTGCCACGACCTGTTTGTTCCTCTATTTTGCCTCGTGACCAAGACTGTATAAATATTCTGCTGTTGAAAATAAAGACCCCCACTTAAAGAGAGGGACTTGAGAGATTGCTCCTGTGCCCGCTTGGTGCTGGAAGCGCTCCCTTTAACTCAAGTTATTGGTCTTCTCCTCCTTCATTTGAGCACCACGGACTCCTCGCTTTGCATTGACAAGAAATTATGATTTATTAAGCATAGAAATTCAGAAATGAGGTAATAAGTAAAATTAATTTACCACAGCTGCATTTTTGGTAACGTTTGAGCCGTTTGAGCTAGAAACAAGGCTTTTTCTGTTCAAATCTGCAGATTAGGCAGCACAAGATGGATTATGTGGCTAATGCGGAAAATGTATAATTGTGTGAAAGTTGGTGCAGCCAAACAGTCACATAATTCCAGTGGCCCTGCTCATACCTCTGACTAGGTCCAAAAGTGCCCCTCAGTGATTCCTTCATTTTTTTTCTCATTGAGTTCACAGTTTAGCTTCTATGGAAACGAGGAAGACTAAACCTGAGGTTACCACTCCACAACACAGACTACCATACCACATAATTGTTCTCCATAACACATAATCCCACTCTACATAATTCCTATACACTAAATACCACATACTTTCTATCCACATAATTTCACTGCACAACATACCACATAATTCCACTACACACAACGTACATCCACTCCACTCCATTAAACATTAGTAAAAAACGTTTACATTTACAACGCCAATAGCTCTAACTCTTGCAAATACGAGACCTATTAAATTACAAATAGTTCTTTAACTGGTAGTCACGTTTGCAGAGTGGTGGAGAAAGGGGGCTGGGCCACCAACCAGCGCTCAGGAATTCCACTGCGTAGGACTTACAGGAGGTACCAGGAGGGCTTCTTGGCCCCCAAAGTCCCTCAGGAGTAAAGTGGGCTTCATCCCCCAACCAGTACTGTGCCAGGAAGAAGCGCGTTTACAGAGTGGTGGAGAAAGGGGGGGTGTGGCCTCCAAAGACCTCTTAGCAATCCCACTGTGTTGGACTTAATGGAGGTAACAGGAGGGGTAGTTGGCCCCCAAGGACAACCTTGGGGGCCAACTACCCCTCCTATTACCTTCAGTAAGTCCGACACAGCAGCATTGCTAAGTTCTCATAGCAGGCCATGCCCCCTTTCCCCACCACTCTGCAAACGCGCTCCCTGGCACGCTCTTTGATGGGGATTAAACTCCCCTTCGCTGCTGGGGGTCCTTAGGGTCCAACTAGCCTACCTGTTACCTCCAGTAAGCCCCACACAGTGGGATTGCTGAGAGATGGTAGCAGGCCACGCCCCCTTTCTCCACCACTCTGCAAACGCACCTCCTGGCGTGTTCTGGGTTGGGAGATTAAGTCCCCATGAATCCTGAGGGTCCCTGGGGGCCAACTAGCCCACCAGGAACCTCTAGTAAGCCCCACACAGCTGGATTGCTGAGAGTGGTCAGAGGCCACGCCCCCTTTCTACACCACTCTGTAAACTCACCTCCTGGCACACTGCTGTTCGGGGGCTGAAGTCCACTTTAGTCCTGAGGTCCTCAGGACACAAGAGGACCTCATCGCCCCACCAGCAGTGCGCCAAGAGGCGCGTTTGCAGAGTGGTGTAAAAAGGGGCGTGGCCTCAGACCACCTCTCAGCAATCCCACTGCGTGGGGATTACTGGAGGTACCTGGTGGCCTAGTTGGCCCCCAGGGACCCTCAGGATTCAAGGGACTTAATCCCCCAACTTAGAACGCGCCAGGAGGAGCATTTGCATTGTGGTGCAGGGAGGTGGCGGGGCCTCCGGCGAGATGCCGGCTTTTTATTTTTTTTGCTAGAAAGGGGGCTGTGTGGCCCCCCTTCTTTTAATATTTTTGGGGCCCTGGGGACCCCATCCCCAGGGCCTGCCCCATTTTTTGAAAAATAAATAAAAAAAACAGGAAGGGTGCTGCGCGGCCCCCCTCCCTTGGCCAATTTTGGCCCTGGGGACCCCATCCCCCGGGGCATGGCCTCCTTTATTTTATTAATACTTATAGGGAAGGGGGGCCGCATGGCCCCCTTTCCCTGGGCCACTTTTGGCCCCAGGAACCCCATCCCCGGGGCCTGGCCTCGTTTAAAAAAAAAAAAAAATTACACAGGAGGGGGGCAGCGTGGCCCCCCTTCCCTGGGCCACTATTGGCCCCAGGGACCCCATCCCCTGGGGCTTGGCCATTTTTTTATTATTTTAATATAAGGAGGGGGGCCGCATGGCCCCCCTCCCTTGGCCGATTTCAGCCCTGGGGACCCCATCCCCCGAGGCATGGCCTCCTTTATTTTATTAATACTTATAGGGAAGGGGGGGGACCATGGCCCCCCTTCCCTGGGCCACTTTTGGCCCCAGGGACCCCATCCCCCGGGGCCTGGCCATTCTTTTTTTTATTAAAGGGAGGGGGCCTGCGTGGCCCCACTCCCGGGCCACTCTGGCCCCGGGGACCCCATCCCCTGGGGCCGGCCCTCACGTGGGGGACCGCGGGGGAAGCCCCAATGCCCCCACGGTCCCAGCCGGCTCCCCGTCTCCCGTAGGAGCCGGCATTGCTTTTGGGCAAGGGAAGCTGCTGACATGCAGCTCCCCTTGCCAAAAAGCAATTCTGCTTTGCTTCGTTGAAGTGAGAGCAGGTTTCCTGCTCCCGCTTATGTTAGGTTTTAAAACCCCATTCTTGCTATACACTCGTTTCATGTTATATTAGGTTAGCAGTGTGTGGCTAAATAGACACATTTGTATTCACGTTATGCAACCCACTGAGTTATCCCTGCAACGTGCAAGCTTTAGTTAGTGAGTCTGACTCCATTTTGTATTTCGTAATCCCTATTAGGCTGTGCCTGAACTAGGCCTCATTATTTGTATTGCTTGCCTCAGCAGAACACTGTATTTAGTTATTATTTTCTTCTCTGTTCAAGGCTGCTTCCCGGCTTACTAATGAATAGACCATTCTGCCCTCACATACCTATCCGAGTGTGTAGTTCTGCTCCCATGTTAGGAGATGCTGAGACCCAGCACGGTAACCTTGAATTTGTGATAATCCTGTACCCATCTGGCAGGTGGTAGCCATCCTTCTGTGCCTCCTTTGTTCATGTCTGGCCTAAGCTGGTAACTTTCCACTGTGGGCGTGGTTGGAGGTTCTTGGAGGAATGATTAGGTGTTGCAGACTGTTGGGGAGCCAGTCCCTTGGCAGACATCTTAGGGTGCAGGTCAGATTGGACTCCTCTGCAGAGTATTGCTAATAAAAGCCTGTTTGTATTCTCTACTGTCTGACCGACTCTTCATTACTTGGAAAGGCATAGCAGGTGGTTGTAAATAACCCGGGTGGCCCCTAAGGGCCACTTCCTTCAGATGGCGCCCGAACAGGGACCCCGCAAGGTGATCCAGCTCGCCCGTAATCGGGTTGCAGGGTCAGGGTTGCGTCCAGTCGGTCGGGCGGATCGGGGTACCCCACACAATCGAGTTTGGTTCTCGCAGCTGCCCCGCCCGTCTGATCGGGCGACTCCTCGTCTAGTGGTCACCGGCTGAGGTCCTGAGAAGGCAAAACCTTTGAGTTGACCGTTTGGTCCGAAGAGTCGGCAGTGGAGAATACCTTGACTCGACCTGTGTGCACCAGGTGAGTGATTTGATTCTTCAAAAAATTGTGCCATTCTTGAACGGCACGAGCCTATGGGCTGTGTCTTGGTACAGTCTCCGGACTGTCTTGGTGCAGTTTTTGGACTACCTTGCTTGAACGGCACGAGCCGACGGGCTGTGTCTTGGTACGATCTTCGGGCTGTCTTGGTTTGAACTTGGTGGGTTTGCGGACCCTTTTTAAGAGACACAGAGTGTTTGTGAACAGCCTACCAGGCCAACTGGAAATTTGGCCCACTTTTGAAAAGGTCTGGGACTGTTGCCGAACAATCTGCCAGCCCAACTGGAAATTTGGTCTACTCTTGAAAAGGTCTGGGGCTAGAGCCTGTCTTCTTGTCTTGGTACAGTCTTTGGACTGTCTTGTCTTGGTGCAGTCTGAGGACTGACTTGTTTTGATTCAGGCTAGAGCCTGACTTGTTTTGGTTCAGTCTGAGGACTGACTTGCCATGGCGCAGTCTGAGGACTCCTCTTGAGAGCTTTCTTTTTTTTGTCTATGAGTGTGTTTTGTGAATATGGTGTACCATTAGTTTGTTTTCGTACGGTCTGCGGACTGTCTTTTGAAGAAAAGTACTTGTAATTCCTTTGCCAGGCAAAATAATGCATTTGGACCCTTTCTTGAAAATACTTGGAATGAACTTAATTTGTACTCAGCCGGCGCCTCATTTTGAACAATTAAAAGAAAGAAATATGGTGATAGTGTGTATACATGTGTATATATATATATGTATGTATATGTAGTGATAATGTGGGTGTATGTATATATATATCTGTTTGTTTTCTTTCTTTTCCCTTTACATAGGATGAGTGGTGTGAGAAAGGACGAAGGAATGTGCAATGGGAGAGAATGTGAAGTGAGACAGTTAGAGAGCATGACGTAATAAATAAAACAAAAAAAAAGAGAGAAAATAAGGGGTGCGTTGATGGCGCCCAGATCTCATATTTAGCTTTGGACATTGCGAAATGGCAGACATGAAAGTTGTATTTTTAAAGTTTAGTACATAAAAGTAAAGGCTGAATGAATGGGCCTTGTGCAGATGCCGTGTGTTTAGTGTGGAACTGACATCGCAATATAACGTGTATTTAATTTGGAAAAGGTGTTTCAAGCACTCCAGGCAGCGTGTATTTTTGTCTGAATGAAAAGGATTTTCAAGGTTGGAAAACATAGCTCGTGAATTCAGTTTGTTCTGGCAGGCTGGCTGCGGCCTTTTCAGATAGGAGAGAAATTCCCAAGGAGGGGGCACAGTGTGCAGGGAACTGCAGAGAAGCAGGCAGAGACGTAGAAAAATGGGAGAGGCAGTCTATGTTAGATTTCTTTTTTTGGAACGTGGCTGAAAGAGGTTATAAAGGCGAAATAGGATGGAAAGGAATGTGGGCTTGTTGGGATGTTTCAGTCTGATGCTACTCAATTAATTAATTAATTCTTGATTGATTTGTGTATGTTGGAGGTGGATTGAACAGACACGCATTTTCAAAGTGCAGTAGGAGGAATGAAATAAACGCTCATGACTCATTAACGTAAGGTTTGCTGTTTGGCCTTGAAGATAAGAATGGAATTTCTCTAGCTGGCAGGAGTATACAGCCTCATCTGGTTTGGGCTGTTTTCAGTGGGACATGCAAAGCAGCAGACAGAGCCATGAGACAGGAAGGGAAAAAAAGTTTGAAAGGCAGATGGACTTAGAAAGGTTTGCTTAGAAAAGGTGTTTGCAGGGAGTGAAAGAGAGTTACAATGTGTTGTTTCAGGAGCAGAAATACAAGGTGCAATATCAAAGTTGTTGGGGTTTTAAAAGGAGCAATTACAAAATAAGTTTTTGAGAGGGTTGCAGGTTCATTTGAGAAAGGTTACCAATTTGTTCTTTGTGACTCAGGCCTGACAGGAAAAGATTTGTTTTGTGAATTAAAAGGAATAGATTGCCTCTTTCTGTTACGTATTTAACATAGTACAGTGCTATGAGTGTTTTGGTGGGTGCTTCAGACACATTGGTTGTAGCATATGTTTTGCTCTTTCTTGCTCTGATTATTGGTCCTTTTTACAGTGGATTTCTGTTTTAGTTAATGTCTAATTGTGGTGAGCATGTGATGGGTTTGGCATCCTACTATTACTGCTCTCAAGCAGGTGAATGTGTGATGACGGGCCTCAATGTAAGTAGTGAATGGTGTTTGCCCCCCCCCGAGTTTTGCGAATGTGCCATCCACTTTGTGGGCAACAGACGATGTAAAGCATGGATTCCTACAGATTTCACGAGCCTTGTTGTGTATGGTACAGGATTTGGTTGAGAAAGGTGCTGGTGAAGAGACGGCTGGTAGATAGTAATAGTCCCATTCTTTTGATTGTGTTTACAATTCTGTGATTGGTTGGTGTGAAGTTCATGAAAAAGTGGTTTTCCTACATCCTGCTGTTTTAGCCATTGCTATGCCTTTGCTAATGGTTCCTTCTGCTGCTCAATGTTTTTCTATCACCGATCTAAAATACATTCTTTGGCGGTACTATTTATTTCAATAATAGGTCTTTGTCCGGATTTCACATAGACTGGTAGGAGTCATAGGTTCTGCTGGGCTTCTTAGGACTATGAAGAAGGACGGAGCATCCATAAACAGGTTTAAAAGGGGTAGTTACTTGCTCATCGTTTCAGACACACAGCAAAGTTGTAGGGACAGTACAGTTACATAGTGTTAGACATGGCATCCTTGGCGTGGTTTTCCCTGACTTTTTGCCTCTACCTCCTATGTTTTTGATACTGTGCTAGATTTCGTTTTTGCTGGTTCAGATGCTTTGGGTATTTTGCCACTGCTGATCAGTGTCACAGTGCGAGTGCTTTCTGTGTAAATTGATATTGTGCTTGGTTCTCCCTGATTGGCATATTGGTTTTACTAGTAGATCCCTAGTGAAGTGCACTGATTGTGCCAGGGCTGGTAAATAAATAGCTACTAGCAGGCTTGCAGCGCTGATTGTGCCATCCATATGAGTGTCCCGGAAAAGACGTCTCGGGCCTGCCACCGCAATGCCTGCGCACAGTTTGTCCATAGGGCACCCCTATGGTGGGCCCAGGGCCCCCCCCTGGGTGGGGCGCGGTGTATGTGAGGAGTGGGATATGTGCTGGTGTGTGTGGCGTGTCCTGGTGGTGAAAAGATGCCATTTTCCTTTTTCACTATTGAAGGGCTGTCCTGCTGATAGGACGGAATGGGGAATTTTTGTAACATTTTACGAGTATATCCTTCATAGGGATAAGATAGAAAATAGGAATGAGCTCAGAATTTGATAATACATCTTTTAGTAAGTATGGTTTTTAAAGTCTGCGTTTGACAACAGCACTTTTAGGAAGCAGATATTTTCATGTCCAACTTTTCCGTGCGTTTCTGTCTTTTTGTGGATTGATTGTCTTGTTTCAGTGTGACAGAAGAAGAGGATGTGCATTTGGCGTAGTGCCCTTTTGTGGTGTCTTCACTGTGTTACTGTGAGTGTTGGTACAAATGCTTTGTACATTGCCTTTCGGATGAGCTTGTCTGCTCGTGCCAAGCTACTAAGGGGGGTGAGTAGGGGTTATCTAAAGTGTGTATTCCCCTTACCCTGACTGTTACCTACCTCTGCCAACTAGAGACCACCATTTCTAACAAATTGTTCTTGTGTTTAGCTCTGAATGGCCAGTCAATCAATCAATCAATCAATCAATCATGTCACTTATAAAGCGCACTACATACCCGCGAGGGTCTCAAGGCGCTGGGGGAAGAGGGGGGTGGTGCTGCTACTGATCGAAGAGCCAGGTCTTGAGGAGTCTTCTGAAGGCCAGTAGGTCTTGGGTCTGTCGGAGGTTGGTGGGGAGGGTGTTCCAGGTCTTGGCGGCGAGGTGGGAGAAGGATCTGCCGCCGGCGGTCGTTTTCCGGATGCGGGGGACTGTGGCGAGGGCGAGGCTGGTCGAGCGGAGCTGGCGGGTGGGGGTGTAGAAGCTGAGTCGTCTGTTGAGGTAGGCTGGTCCGGAGTTGTGGAGTGCTTTGTGTGCGTGGGTGAGGAGCTTGAAGGTTATCCCCTTGTTGACAGGGAGCCAGTGCAGGTCTCTCAGGTGGGGTGTGATGTGGCTGCGTCGGGGGATGTTGAGGATAAGACGTGCAGAGGCGTTCTGGATGCGTTGCAGCCGTCTCAGGAGCTTAGCCGTCGTTCCTGCGTAGAGGGCGTTTCCGTAGTCCAGCCTGCTGGTGACGAGGGCCTGGGTGACTGTTTTTCTTGTTTCGGTGGGGATCCACTTGAAGATCCTGCGGAGCATTCGGAGGATGTTGAAGCAGGATGAGGAAACGGCGTTGACCTGCTTAGGCATGGAGAGGGTGGGGTCGAGGATGACCCCTAGGTTGCGTACGTGGTCGGTGGGTGGCGGGGCTGTTCCCAGTGATGTTGGCCACCAGGAGTCGTCACAGGCTGAAGGGTTGGAACCAAGGATGAGGACCTCCGTCTTGTCCGAGTTCAGCTTCAGGCGGCTGGTCCTCATCCATTCGGCGACGGCCTTCATTCCTTCGTGGAGGTGGGCTTTGGCGGTGTGAGGGTCTTTGGTGAGGGAGAGGATCAGCTGGGTGTCGTCGGCGTAGGAGATGATGTTGAGGTTGTGCTGTCGGGCGACGTGGGCGAGGGTGCCATGTAGATGTTGAACAGCGTTGGGCTGAGGGAGGAGCCTTGGGGTGCGCCGCAGATGATCTTGGTGGCCTTGGATAGGAAGGGGGCGAGGCGGACGCTTTGTGTTCTGCCGGAAAGGAAGGATGTGGTCCAGTCCAGGGCCTTCTCTTGGATCCCGGCGTCGTGAAGGCGTGTTCGTAGTGTGTGGTGGCAGACCGTGTCGAAGGCGGCTGATAGGTCCAGGAGGATGATGGCTGCTGTTTCTCCGTTGTCTAGCAGGGTCCTGATGTCATCGGTGGTGGCGATGAGGGCGGTTTCGGTGCTGTGGTTGCTGCGGAAGCCGGACTGGGAAGGGTCCAGGATGTTGTTCTCCTCGAGGTAGTGGGTCAGTTGTTTGTTGACGATTTTCTCGGTGACCTTCGCAGGGAACGGGAGCAGAGAGATGGGTCGGAAGTTCTTGAGGTCCTTGGGGTCTGCCTTGGGTTTCTTGAGTAAGGCGGTGATCTCGGCGTGCTTCCAGCTTTCCGGGAAGGTTGCTGTCTCGAAGGAGATGTTGATTATTTTCCGGAGATGGGGCGCGATGGCAGTACTGGCTTTGTTGAAGATGTGGTGAGGGTACGGGTCTAGCGGTGAACCGGAGTGGATGGTGTTCATGATCTCGCTGGTGTCCTCGTCGTTGATGTTGGTCCAGGAGAGCAGGCGGTTGGTGGTTGTGGGGGCAGTGGTCTCGGTGGTTGCCGGGGCGGTCGTGGTGTTGAAGCTGTCGTGGATGTCGGCGATTTTGCGGTGGAAGAAGGTGGCCAGTGAGTCGCACAGGTCTCGCGACGGCTGGATGTCGTTGGTGTTGGAGCTGGGGTTGGAGAGTTCCTTCCACGATGTTGAAGAGCTCTTTGCTGTTGTGTGCGTTGTTGTCTAGGCGGTCTTTGAGTGAGGCCCTTTTGGCGGATCTGATGAGGTGATGGTGACTGCGGGTGGCGCTCTTGTGGGCGGCGTAGCTGTCCGCTGTCCGTTTGTGGAGCCAGATCTTCTCCAGTTTTCGGCATGTTCGTTTGGAGGCCTGGAGGTCTTCGGTGAACCAGGTGGCTTTCTTGCTGGTGTGGCTGTTGGGCGGATTCTTGAGCGGGGCGAGGGTGTTGGCGCAGTCGTCGATCCACTGTCTGAGGTTGCGGGCGGCGGTGTCGGGGTCGGAGGGTTCGGCGGGTGGGCTCAGGGCGAGGGTTGTGGTTAGCTGGTCTTCCGTGACTCTGCTCCAGCAGCGGCGAGGCATTTGTTCAGTGCGGTGGTGCGTGGTGGGCTTCCTGTAGGTGAAGTGGATGCAGTGGTGGTCAGTCCAGTGGGGTTCGGAGGTGTGGTTGAAGGAGACGTGTGGGCTTGCGGAAAGATGGAGTCTAGCGTGTGGCCGGCGGCGTGGGTGGGTGTAGTCACGAGCTGTCTGAGTCCGAGGGTGGCGAGGTTGTCGATCAGGGTGGTGGAGTTGGTGTCCTTGTTGTTCTCGAGGTGGAAGTTCAGGTCCCCGAGGAGGATGTAGTCCGTGGAGGCGATGGCGTGTGTGCTGACGAAGTCAGCGATGGAATCGCTGAACTGTGGTCGGGGTCCGGGGGGTCTGTAGATGAGGGTTCCTCTGAGGGTGGTGTTGGGATCGGTGTGGATCTGGAAGTGCATGTGTTCGGCGGTGCTGAGGGTGTCGTCGGTGTTGGTTGAGACTCTGAGGGTGTTCCTGTGGACGATGGTGATGCCTCCTCCGACTCCGTTGGTGCGGTCCCTGCGGGTGATCGGGTATCCGTCCGGGATGGCAATGGCGATGTCGGGGGCTGAAGCAGGAAGTCTACTTTTTAAAAGGGGTAAGTATTGTCAACAGGAGGTCACCTGTTTAGGTCACCTACTGTCGAAGGGGGGTAGGAGATTAGCTCCTTGGTGACTAGGGGACTAACATATTAAATTAGGTGCATGGGGTGCATGAGCCTTAACTCTGAATGCCTAACACTTGAAACTGCGTTTTTCCTCTTCGGGTTCTGTGCGTGGTACATATATTGTTGTATGCTGTTTTGTGTTGTAAGTACGCAAGACAGCTTGTTGTGCGCTTTCTGTCTTTTGAGCCCGCCCGAGCTGTCTAGGAACGGTCATGACAGTGGCCATTTCCATAAGACAATCGGTTGGGCTCGCTTTAGCCACTCATTTCACAGGATGCTGTGAACATGCTTTTGAATAAACAGAGACACAGCACCTCACCAGTGCATGTCTAATTGGCTATAAAATAACACTGTTTGAAAAAATTGTCATGATTAGGAAAATGTGTCACCTTGAAGTCCGCCATGTTACTGCCCCTCCTTTCTGTAAATTGATGGAATTGGAATTGAGATGGAGATGAAAGTACGTGTAGACTAGACTGATGTTCCCTTATCTGATCCTTAAGGGGAACTATATGTCGGTGGCTTTCGTTTGAATACCCGGGTGGCACCACCATTATTGCTTATGATACCGCAACACTACAAACAGTTGTAGATACATCACAAATCCTTTATTAGTTAGCCTGAGTAACTGGGCTGCAACAGATGATGTGGGAAGGAATAATGCGTTTGCAGAAAATGATTAACATGAAATAAGAGAATGTTTGTAGCAGGCCCTGCTGGGTGGGTACTGAAGTCAATATGTCTAAGTTGAAAGTATGGCACATTGTCAGGATGAGACATTGCTCAGCCTGTGTACTGTATGGTGCACATGATGCACATTACTAGGAAGGGTACCCGTATGCCCCCCAATAATTTCGCACCACACATTTTCTTTTTTTTTAAGGTTCTTCAGACGAATAATATAGGAATGGACAGATGCAACAATCCAAAGTATGTCCGACTTGTTCTTTCAGAGCTTAGTAAATGAATTATGGCTTACCCCATTACTTGGTGTTGGGAGAGAAAAATAAATTGTATAAAGTTTTATCCTTGCCAGTTAATTAAAACTCTGCATTCTACCCACTAATAGGTCCGGGACACCCTGCAGTCATAGAAAGAGGGGCCCCGGATGTGATGCACGGCCTGGCTGCTTGTTATGGAACATCCATGAATATGATTGAGGCGGAGCTGCAGAGCAAAGAAATGCTGGACGAGGCAGTACCACCGAAAAACAACACAGAAAGAGGGGCTATCCAGGAGCCCCAACCTGTTGGTCCACCTGTGCTTGAGTCCTAGCCCATTGAGCCCAGCTTGTGGGCTCACCTGTGTTTGAGTCTCTGCCCCCTGGTCCTCTTGAGTCTGACACCATTTTTCCTTGAACCCCCCCTGTGCCCGGAGTATTGAGGCACAATTTGCGCCCTGACGGAAGGACAGTGCACCAGAGGGAAAGTTGAATGAGTAGGGATGGACTTCATGGATGAAGAATAGGGTGCAGGTACCCTGTCTAAGGTACCAGCGATAGAGTAGGGAAAAAGAGATTGGTGCACTGGCCTGGACACAAGACAGGATTAGTTGAGGGTGTCCTCCCAGGAGGGAGGGTGCCCTATCCTGAGTGAAGAGGATTTTTCCAGAAAGAGCTATATGAGTAGCTCCACCGCCGGGGCTCAACAGCGCCTACGCCAGATGAACAATAGGAGCCTGCCAGTGATGGCTCTCTGAAAGACACTGGAAGGAAGAGTTTTGCCCATCCTCCTGTTCCCTGGTCACCAATTCCATTGTGTTACATTTCTCTCCCAATCACCATGTATCCATTTGGTCAACCAATTGATGAGGAAAATAACCCTTTTTGCACCTCCCTGTTCAGAGCGGGGTCAGTACATAGAAAGTACAAGTTGCATCCATAGTTGTTATTGTGCTAATAATAGTGTTAGGAACATACTACTCCCTGAATGAGAAGTATCCTGTGCACTCCCAAGTTCATACAGCACCAGTTTCTCTTGTGAACATGTTTATTACTTTGGCTCCTCGCACAGGGGAGCACTGGAGGACATAAAGTGATAATACAAGTGCTCAGATTGGTGTACCTTCAATTCCGTTCTCCAGTCCTAGATAATGCATTTAGTGATTTGCGCACACTCCAAAAGAATGTGTACATTAGGCAGATGCCTGTCATGACAGTTAATATGACAGTTCGTTTTCGTATCCAGGGGCGGGGGAGATTAAGATGGGTGAGAACATATGACTTCATTTACAGACTGATCATGACAATAGGCCCGTCCTAGATCCCGCCTCATAATGTTCGCTTTGCCTGTGGATCACAAGTTCATACTTAGCATCCGAGGGGATGGTTTGCAAATGCTGTTTTTCTTTTCTCTTTTCCCCACTGTATTTGTTGCCCCATCTACGTATTGCACCTACCCTCAGGTACAATGTGAAAATATGTGACACGACAAATAGGCCCTTCTATGCACTGTCTACCAGTTCATTGCATCTACTGCGAAAGTACATTAACTGTTAAGGAAAGGACATCCATGCAATACAAATGCTAAGATCATGTTTCAGAAGGAGATAGAAGGGTTGATGAGCATTGATGTAGATATCTTTTAGGTCAACACGTCTCTTATAGTTTCCCTGCTTAATAACGAACATTTGAATAGTTCTGATACAGTCTGATTATGACGCAGTGTTGGAATATATAGTAGTACACCAGGGGTATACACCTGGATCAGATGGAAAGGAGGGTACCTTACATCCAGAAGATTGTATGAGTGTTTACAAGGGTAATCAGAATGCCACCTAGCTACAAAATGAAAAGTTGGATTTTCTGAGATTCAATGTGACCGAATACTTAAACTATTTACGTGATAATAAAGTCTCTACTATGATGATGCAAAAGTACAGGATATGTTGTTGATAAATGTAGGTATTTTTGAATACTAAAGGGATTTTGATATACTCGTGCTGCCTTGTTTCCCTTTGCAATTTGAGTGACTATGCATTTTCTTTATCCCCACTTAGAATTGTAAAGACCCTACCGGATAGCCTCAATAAAGCATTTAGCCACCCATGCTAAAAGGAGGGTCTGTTAGGTTTTAAAACCCCATTCTTGCTATACACTCGCTTCATGTTATATTAGATTAGCAGTGTGTGGCTAAATAGACACCATTTGTATTCACGTTATGCAACCCACTGAGTTATCCCTGCAACATGCAAGCTTTAGTTAGCGAGTGTGACTCCATTTTGTATTTCGTAATCCCTATTAGGCTGTGCCTGAACTAGGCCTCATTATTTGTATTGCTTGCCTCAGCAGAACACTGTATTTAGTTATTATTTTCTTCTCTGTTCAAGGCTGCTTCCCGGCTTACTAATGAATAGACCATTCTGCCCTCACATACCTATCCGAGTGTGTAGTTCTGCTCCCACATTAGGAGACGCTGAGACCCAGCATGGTAACCTTGAATTTGTGATAAACCTGTACCCATCTGGCAGGTGGTAGCCATCCTTCTGTGCCTCCTTTGTTCATGTCTGGCCTAAGCTGGTAACTTTCCACTGTGGGCGTGGTTGGAGGTTCTTGGAGGAATGATTAAGTGTTGCAGACTGTTGGGGAGCCAGTCCCTCGGCAGATATCTTAGGGTGCAGGTCAGATTGGACTCCTCTGCAGAGTATTGCTAATAAAAGCCTGTTTGTATTCTCTACTGTCTGGCCAACTCTTCATTACTTGGGAAGGCATAGCAGGTGGTTGTAAATAACCCGGGTGGCCCCAAGGGCCACTTCCTTCACTTAAACGAAGCAAAGCAGTGTTTGCTATGACAGGGCGGGAGCCGTGCAACCGCCCTGCCATAGCAAACTGCAATGTCCCGGGGGTGGGCACCCCAGGACATTGCAGGAGCCGGCCTTAGGGGGTGGCGGTCCTCAGGGCCATCGAGGGCTCCAGGAGGGGGGCCACGTGGCCCCCCTCCCAGCATTTCTAAAGCCTTGGGAAGGTGGTGGTCCCTGGGGCCGGGGGCCGCAATGGACCCCCGCCCTTTATTTAAAATTGCCCCGGGAGGTCGTGGTCCCTGGGGCAGTGTGGGGAGGGGCAGGAGCCCCCCCACACTTAAATAGATTAATTTAAGCCCCGGGGAGGTGGCGGTCCCCGGGGCTTGGGGGGGCCATGAGGCCCCCCCCCACATAATTACGAATGCCCCGGGGAGGTGGCGGTCCCTGGGGCAGCATGGGGGGCAGGAGCCCCCCATGCATTTTTTTTACAAAAAGCTCCAGGGAGGTGGCGGTCCCCGGTGCTGCGGGGGGGCCGCCTGCTCCCCGCATATGATAAACAAAGCCCCGGGGAGGTGGCGGTCCTCGTGGCTGTGGGGGCCCTCACAGGCCCCCATACCATAATTAAGAATTGCCCCCGGGACCTGGCCCACCCGGGGGCTTGAAACATACAAAGCGCGGGAGACTGCGCTTTGTTTTTTTTTTTATAATTGCGGCCGGATTCGCACACCCAGCGTGAATTCAGACGAATGTTTTTAAAAAAATGCTTTTTTTGGCCCTGGGGGTCCTTGTGGGACCCCCTGAGCAGGCCTAGGGGGTCAGGGTGTTTCTACCCTGCCCCCTTTTCTTGTTTTTTAATGATTTTTCTACAGTTTTCTTGTGACGCGGTTACCGAGTCACAAGATGGCTGCCAACACAGTCTGGTTTGGAGTGTTGCCAGCCAATCAGAATTAAGCTCGTGCTCGGGGGGATTCGCGAATCCTCCTCGGTGCTCAGATATTGATATTTTAATTTTTTAAATTTCTCAGGAACTACTGAACGGATTTACACCATTTAAAAAAAAGAGTGCTTTCTGAAATAAGAGCTACCTTTTTGCCAAATTTGGTGTAATTTCGTTCAGCAGTTCGGGCTGTAGCCTGTTCCAAAATTCCTATGGAAATTAACATGGGGAAAACGCGTTTTGGGACCCCCCTTTTTTCCTCAGCCCCCGCTTGACGAATCACCCCAAAACTTTTAAGACATGTGCTGACCTGAGCTGGTCATTAGTTTTGAAAATTTTGCGAAGATTCATCAAACGGCGCCAAAGATATTGGCAAAAGAAAAACCGCTTTTTGAATAGAAACAAGGTCCTTACTATAACTACCTACTGGCGACCGCCAGTAGGTAATATATGTATATAATATATATATATATTATATCACAGAGGACGCGGCACTCCGGAGTTGAGTTTTGAAAAATTTATTGTTGGCAACACTCAACCAACGCGTTTCAGCCCTCTCACGGCTTTGATCCACGGTTAGCGAGTCCTTTCTCTCTTGCACTCTATATACCCATGTGGCCTTAATGTGGCATTATGGGATTTGTAGTGCCATTTAAATATGAAAACTTTATTAACACTATATACAAAAAGGATATTTACTGTTGTCATTTCTCATCATGGAGTTTGCGCTTTACTTAATTGCAAAACGATACAGTATCGCGCAGCATGGCAATTATATTACAAGTTATTACATGGTATAGTATTTTACCAATCTCTGATTCTAACCACTTTCTGTTTTTTGTTGTGTAGTACACTTTTTGTTACAGTATATTTACAATGTCTCTTTGTCAGGGTATAGTACCCAGTTTGGATGTAGCAGACAGATGATTACCGCATTTTTCATTTAAGTCTTGCTACTGTTTATTGGAAAGTGTCTTTGTCCATTATGTTTGTTATGTTTTCTGTCGGAATTTCTATTCCAGATGTACAAAGTGTTCCTCGTCGTTATTCATTCCTCTCGGGGACTTAGTCCTGAGCCTTATGATGTAGCAAGATTCCATTTGGCGTAGCTTCCTCATCCTGTTCCCTCCACGTTCATCCGATGTTACTGCGTGGATACCATAATAGCTCATCGCCCTACAGTCTCCATTCTGACATTGTGCCATGTGTTTGGCCGTGGCGTATGTTGTGTCCTTGTTTTTTACTGCGCGAATGTGCTCTAAAATGCGTTTTTTTAGCGTGCAAATTGTGCTGCCAATATATTTTGATCCGCAGTTACATTCAATGATGTAGATTACATATTGCGTTGTACAGGTGATTCTTTGATTCAGGTTTATTATTCGGTTCCATTATTGTTCGCATATTTTTTCCAATTTTGCAAGCTTTACATGAATTACATTTCATGAAGCCTTTCCGTTGTTCAGTCAACCAGTTTGTTTCCTGATGTTGTTTAAAATAGCTTTTAACCAATAGATCTTTTAAAGATTTAGGGGCATATTAGCAAGAACGGCGTTAAAATTATCGCCGCTTTAGCGGCAGGAAACTGCCGCTAAAGCGGCGATAATGGGCTTGATAATATGCCCTTGAGAATTCCAATAGAAGCCCATGTTCTGCTGTGATCCTGGGCTTCTATTGAAATTCTCAAGGGCATATTATCAAGCCTGCTAAAGCGGCGATAATTTTAACGCCGTTCTTGCTAATATGCCCCTTAGTTTTTTTGTACGTAACTATTGGTTTTGATCCCAGCAGTTGTCCTATGTCTGGGTCATTTGCAATTAAGTGCCAGTACTTTTTTATTTTACTCATGATCATTCCACTTTCCTTACTGTATGTTGTTACAAATCTTGGTGCTTCCTGTTTCTCTATTTGTTCTATTTTATTTTTCAGAATTAAGGTTTCCTATCTGGGTTTTTTATCAATTCTTTTTTTGCATTTGTTCAGTATGGTCTCCCTATATCCTCTTGATTTGAGTCTGTCCATAGTTTCCTTGATTTTCTCTTCCGCATCTTGCGTTTTAGAACAGTTCCGCTTCATCCGCATGAACTCCCCATAGGGGATGCTATCAATTAGTGGTATGGGGTGAAAACTTGTCCCGTGTAGGATGCTGTTTGTAGCAGTCTTTTTCCTGACAATGTGGAGTGTATCTGATCGTTTTCAATATAAATTAAGGTGTCAAGGAAGGCTATCTCTTTTTTGCTTATGTTGCAGGTAAAGGACAAACCAATTTGATTTTCATTCAATTTTTGAAAGTATTCTTCAAATTCTTGTTCAGTGCCATTCCATATTAAAAACAGATCATCAATGTAGCGGACCCACAGAATTATTTTGTCCAACTCTTCTTGATTCTCCACACTCCATGCTACCGTTTTCTCCCACCACCCCATTGTGATGTTAGCGTAATTCGGAGAGAAGGAAATGCCCATGGCAGTCCCACATTGTTGTTTAAAAAGTTCCTTATTGAAACAGAAGATGTTGTTAGTTAAACATATCTCAATCATTGCAAGTAACATTTGCGTGTGTTTCAGTTCGGTTACTTTCCTTTGCTTGAGAAAATAGTTACACGCTCCCAGACCTACTTCATGTCTTATAGACGTGTCTAAGGATACCACGTCTATCGTTATTAGTAAGTATTGGCTTCTCCAACAGATGCCTGTCAATATCCTGAGAAAATCACCTGTATCTCGAATATAGGAGCTCATGCTTTGAGCTATTGGTGCAAGGAATTTGTCCACGTATTCAGAGAGGTTCTCATAGAGTGAGTCACATGAAGAGACAATGGGTCTGCCAGGTGGATAATGAAGAGTTTTATGTATCTTTGTCAAGAAATATATTGTTGGAATTACCGGGAAAGTCTTTTGCCATTTCTACAGCAAAGTCTTTAAGCATAGGACTAGCACAGTGCTGTCCATGCCGAGCTGTAAAATGACAAAAGCCATTTACTACTCCAGGCACAGTATTACAGCTTTGAATTGGTAAAATACCATCCAAGCCACTTTGTCCCTTTCTATCTCGGCGTGGATGGCACTGTGCTAATCCTATGCTTAAAGACTTTGATAGAAAAGCAGACATTTGAGGTGAGCAGATCTAGAGTGTCGCTGGTGTTGAGAGTGCTCTATACAGGAGCTGCTTTCCACCTAAACTTGAGAACTACCCAGAGTTCTCTGCTTCTTTTTTTGCATAATTTATGCGTCACTCTATGCCTGAAAGGGTATTCTTTTGACTTATACTGGGTGCTCCCTTGTGTCTGGACAAAGCTATACCTCTCTGAAGAGCTCTAATTAGAGCGAAACACTGTGTCAGGGGTTGCTTTTACTCATTTCAGGTTGGCTTGGATGGTATTTTACCAATTCAAAGCTGTAATACTGTGCCTGGAGTGGTAAATGGCTTTTGTTATTTTACAGCTCGGCATGGACAGCACTGTGCTAGTCCTATGCTTAAAGACTTTGCTGTAGAAATGGCAAAAGACTTTGTCCCTTTCTATCTCGGCGTGGATGGCACTGTGCTAATCCTATGCTTAAAGACTTTGATAGAAAAGCAGACATTTGAGGTGAGCTGATCTAGAGTGTCGCTGGTGTTGAGAGTGCTCTATACAGGAGCTTCTTTCCACCTAAACTTGAGAACAACCCAGAGTTCTCTGCTTCTGTTTTTGCATAATTTATGCGCCACTCTATGCCTGAAAGGGTATTGTTTTGACTTCTACTGGGTGCTCCCTTGTGTCTGGACAAAGCTAAACCTCTCTGAAGAGCTCTAATTAGAGCGAAACACTGTGTCAGGGGTTGCTGTTACTAATTTCAGGTTGGCTTGGATGGTATTTTGCCAATTCAAAGCTGTAATACTGTGCCTGGAGTGGTAAATGGCTTTTGTCATTTTACAGCTCGGCATGGACAGCACTGTGCTAGTCCTATGGTTAAAGACTTTGCTGTAGAAATGGCAAAAGACTTTGTCCCTTTCTATCTCGGCGTGGATGGCACTGTGCTAATTCTATGCTTAAAGACTTTGATAGAAAAGCAGACATTTGAGGTGAGCAGATCTAGAGTGTCGCTGGTGTTGAGAGTGCTCTATACAGGAGCGGCTTTCCACCTAAACTTCTAAACTTGAGAACTACCCAGAGTTCTCTGCTTCCTTTTTCTTTCTTGCATATATATATATATATATATATATATATATATATATACGGTAATTCTCCTTTCGTGGTCTCTTGCTCTGACCACCGAAAAACGGAGTACGGACCCAAACTTGGATATGGAATCAGTCTTTATTCAGCTCCACACAACTCCACAGCATGACGCGTTTCGATCCCTAAGGATCTTGATCACATGACGCGCTAGCACAGAAGGAGGTACCATTAAATGCATTTTTTGTGAATTCTCTTAAAGTGCCATATACCCAGTTTTGTTTGCACAAATATGGCGAACCTCACTTAACAATAACTAGATTTTTAATTAATGGTTTTATATATCAATTAACTAGATGACATATCTGAATAAATAGCTAAAACCATAAGATGTTAAGAAAATCAAGAATCTTAAAATCAAATATATGCAACGCACTATAAAAGCAAAATGTTCATTATTTTAAAAAACAAAATGTATTGTATTTTCAAAGGAAGCAATTGTTACACATCTCATAATAATAAATAAGATAAAACATTCCTATATATAAAATATTGAAAACATGTCTGGGTCTAAATACCTTTGCGTTGTTTGTTTCCACAAGCAATTAAAGTGCTATTGTGCATACAGTACTGGAGGAGTCGCCAACCCCATTGGCAAACAATTCAACTGGGAATGTGATATCAGTGCAAAATACAAATTGAATAAAGTGCTAAGTGCAATAAAAACAAACACTTCTAATGTGTCACCATATACATCAAATACCTAAAACTATGTGTAATAATAAAAACAAGGAGACCGGAAGCGGAAACCTGAAAGAATTATTCATAGACATAATGTCTGGTACTGTCTTTTCTCCTTCAAATGACTAATAGTGCATTTCCACTTCAAAAACTAGTTATTTGTAGTTTTTGTTACAACTTTTACTTTAACTATTTATCCTCATCCTACTGCTGAGAAACTGTCTGACTTGGTTCTAGAGACAAGTGTATAAATCCTCAGTTTGATTAAGGCCCCCCGGATGCTTAGTATCTAAATTAAGAATGTATTTTGTTTCCAATTGTCTGAGAACTTTAACTCTGTCACCTCCCCTCTTTCTGGTGGGGACACTGTCAATTATAAAATATTTCAGCAAAGTGGGGTCTGCATTGTGACTCTCTTCAAAATGACGGGCTACCGGATATGTTTGATCACGGTTCTTAATCGCCCTCATGTGCTGGAGTACCCTCTTGTGTGCTTGTAGTATAGTACTACCTACATATCTAAGCCCACAGGGGCACTCCAGCACATATATGACATGATCCGTTTTGCAGGACAGAGACTTGGTGATAGGGATATCTCTTGAATTAAATGGTGTCTTATAGGTGGTAGTGTTAATACCCTGATAGCAAGCCTTGCATGTCTTGCATTTATAGAACCCCTTGCGTTGACTGAGCCAAGTACCTTTGATTGGACCCTCCAAGTCATTTCTCACCAAAGTATCCCTCATCGAAGGTGCCCTACTGAATGTTATGGCTGCTTTCTTGGGGAGGAGATGGCCAATAACCGGATCTCCCAATATAATCGGCCAGTTCCTATTGATGACATTTTTAATAGTTCGACCCTGCTTGCTGAACTTGAAAATGAACCTGAAAGTGTTTTCATCTCCTCTATCAGATCGATTCAGTTTGACTATGTTATCAAGGAGGGTTTCCCTACCCACTTCATTACTTTTTTTGATAGCCCTATCAATACATTTTGGTGAGTATCCTCTTGCCAGGAATCTATTCCTACTGGCCATCTGAGCCTCATATAGATCTTCCTTATTACTGCATATGCGTTTCAGCCGCAACATCTCACCAAAAGGTATGCTCTGAATAAGGTGGCTTGGATGTGCGCTGCTGGCGTGCAATACCGAATTGCCTGCAGTGGGTTTCCCATGTAAAGTGGTATGCAGCTGTCCTTCCTTTATATACACTTTCACATCCAAGAAGTTCACTGCTAATGGGCTAATGTCTGCAGTAAAGTGAAGATTTAAATCATTATCATTTAGTTTTTGTATAAACGATATAGCCTCATTTTCAGCTCCTCTCCAGATCACAAATAGATCGTCTATATACCTGACCCATTTTATGACATTGTTGGTCATTTGCATATTATATTCTTTATGGAGGACCAACTCCTCCCACCATCCCATATGCATGCATGCATAACTGGGGGAGAAGCTGGCCCCCATGGCAACGCCACGTTGTTGCTGATACAGAAAGTTTTCAAACAGAAGGATATTATTGTTTAAACAAAATTCAACCATATTAGCCAACATTGCACTGTGTTGATCATAATTAGAGCCTCGACGTGCTAAATAATGTTTCAGAGCTCTTAGTCCATCTTGATGTTTGATAGAGGTGTATAAGGATGTCACATCCAACGTGATTAGCAGGTAGTCTTCTTGCCAGACTATATCTTGAATTTTAGAAAGGAAATCACCTGTATCACGAATATATGAAGGCAGTCCTTGTACATGGCTTTGAAGGAAGAAATCCACATAGCGTGACGTCTTTTCTAGCAGGCTGTTGCAGGCAGATATAATTGGTCGGCCTGGGGGCTTAAGGGGATTTTTATGAACCTTAGGTATGAAATACATTACTGGAGTCACAGGGTTTTCATTCCTCATATATTTATGTTCATCCTGTGTCAAAAGCCCCGCATTTTTCCAAGCTATGAGTTTCATTCCATAACTATTGTACATGTTCTTAAGGGTTTGTTGATCACAACGGAGATAGCACTCTCTGTCCTTTAATTGTGTCAATGCTTCCTCAATATAGTCTTTTTTACTCCACAGTACAAGATTACCTCCTTTATCTGAGTTCCGAATTATGATTTAATTGTTTTTCTTTAGTTTGCTCATCAATTGGTGATATTGTAGATTACTTTTGTTGGTTTTAGCTTTGTTATTTACAACGTATTTAATTTTTTGATACTACTTGTGACTTGCTCGTTAAAAATGTCAATCGAATCTCTAAGGGTAATAGGATTGAATATTGAGTGTGGCTTAAATGGAGTAATAGCCTTCCGTAGTACAAGTTCACTGTTCTCCTGTGTTCTGTTGTCACTTTCATTGGCTAAATCACACAATGTTTGTAAGGTTGGCATGTCGGTTGATGTTAGATTTAACGATGGGGAGCATGTTGGCTGAGTATTCAGGACTTGATTTCTACCCTGGTTCTGCTCCGTTAGGAGAAAGTATTTTTGAGTTTTAACTTTCTAATGCTTTTGAATAAATCCATCCATGTAAATGCATAGTTAAAAGAACTCTCGGGGCAATAGGATAAGCCAAGAGCTAAGAGCTGTTTCTCCGCCTCACTAAGAGTGACATCAGTAAGGTTAATGATGGTCTGGCTACACAGTATTGGTTTTGAATTCACCGTCTCCAGTTTCGCCTTGTTTGTCTCTTCTGTTGCGGTTTTTGCTGCTGTACGTCGCTGTTTGGCTTGCCTTCTTTCCCTTCGTTTGGTTGTTGAATTCCTGTTTGCCTGTTTCTGTTTCTTGGGCGCAGGGTATCCCTGCGCTCGAGGCATAAAAATCCACTTCATCTTCCAAAGGAATATTGACTGGTACTTGCCTCATTGCCTGCATTCGTGCCTCTGATTCGGTTTCACTTTCCCGACCTGAACTTAGGTCTGAATTGGAAACTGGTTCCAATACTCTTTCAGGTTGAGACTGACCAGTGGAGAGCCCCTGAGATGTTCCGCCATATTTAGATATCTTTAATTTATCATACTTCTTGGCAAAAGTGAATACGCGACCGCATTCATAGTCCATGCGGTCGCGATGGAATTTATAAGCCTTCCTTTCTCTTATTTTGTCTTCCTCTTTTTTTATTCTTTTCATCATTTCTTCCTTCAGCTTTTTCAATTCTTCAAGCTGTCCCATTGCATTCAATTCCTCATTAAGAACATCTATTTCGATCTGAATTTTAGCACGATCTGTTTCCGCATATTTAACTAAAATAATCATGAGTTTCTTGGAAGATTCTAAGTTTGTTTCTGCCCATTCTTTCATCATTGATTTGTCCGGTTTTTCATAACTAGGGGCTAGTAGGATGCGTAGACCTCGTGGGACTCTCCCCACATCAAGATACCGTTGGAGGGATTTACCCTCCCACCATTTACTTTGTTCATTTTTCATCAGTCTCTCTAATACCTTTACTTTATCTCGGAGGCTGGTATTTCGTGAATTCGATGGTGCATTGTGGGTATTGTAGTTTTGTGTCGGCGTTCTGTAGTCATTGAACATATCTGCTGCCACTTCCTCTCTCTCTCTCAGCGCGTCGGCTGACATTGTGTTACTTTTGAGCTTAGTTGTGAATATTATTTACTGGATAAGCCGAATCGGTTAAGTGGCATGAATAGTTTCCCCGCTCCCTTCGTGCTTCCACACACCTCCGTACCCAGCTGCTTGATCACTTTAACATACACAACCACAAGGTAATTGCGTCCCACGGGTCCTCCGACTCGCGTTTGCTTACCTTTACTGTGGCTGTAGATTGTTCTGTGCTTTCCTGCTGGGGGGCTTTGTCGCCGAAAATCCTCCCGGATTGAAAACGTGTGACTTGAGCCCAAGTCTGGAACCTTTGATGGCGGCTGTTGCCCAAATGCCGGAGGGGGTCCGTAGTTAACCGGAGGATTCCAAACCGGTTACTTGCATAAGGTAATTCTCCTTTCGTGGTCTCTTGCTCTGACCACCGAAAAAACGGAGTACGGACCCAAACTTGGATATGGAATCAGTCTTTATTCAGCTCCACACAACTCCACAGCATGACGCGTTTCGATCCCTAAGGATCTTGATCACATGACGCGCTAGCACAGAAGGAGGTACCATTAAATGCATTTTTTGTGAATTCTCTTAAAGCCATATACCCAGTTTTGTTTGCACAAATATGGCGAACCTCACTTAACAATAACTAGATTTTTAATTAATGGTTTTATATATCAATTAACTAGATGACATATCTGAATAAATAGCTAAAACCATAAGATGTTAAGAAAATCAAGAATCTTAAAATCAAATATATGCAACGCACTATAAAAGCAAAATGTTCATTATTTTAAAAAACAAAATGTATTGTATTTTCAAAGGAAGCAATTGTTACAAATCTCATAATAATAAATAAGATAAAACATTCCTATATATAAAATATTGAAAACATGTCTGGGTCTAAATACCTTTGCGTTGTTTGTTTCCACAAGCAATTAAAGTGCTATTGTGCATACAGTACTGGAGGAGTCGCCAACCCCATTGGCAAACAATTCAACTGGGAATGTGATATCAGTGCAAAATACAAATTGAATAAAGTGCTAAGTGCAATAAAAACAAACACTTCTAATGTATATATATATATATATATATATATATATGTATATATATATATATATATATATATATTATCTACTGGCGGTCGCCAGTAGATAGCTATAGTTAGGACCTATTTTCCATAGGAAATCCGCAACATTCTATTTTAAATAACTCTTGCGTCGGTTGACGAATCTTCGCGAAATTTTCAAACTTTATGGCCCGCTCCGGTCCGCTCCTACCCTGAAAGTTTCGGGGTGATTCGTCAAGCGAGGGCCGAGAAAAAGGGGGTCCCAAAACATGTTTTCCCCATTCATTTTCCCATAGGAAACTTTAGCCACGGCTACAGCCCGAACTGCTGAACGGAATTACACAAAATTTGGCAAAGAGGTAGTTCTTGGTTCAGAAAGAACCCTTTTTGTTAAATGGTGTAAATCCGTTCAGTAGTTGCGGAGAAATTAAAAAAATAAGAGTCAAAAAATCAATTTCCCATAGGAAACTTTATGCAAGGCTACAGCCCGAACTGCTGAACGGAATTACACCAAATTTGGCAAAGAGGTAGTTCTTGGTTCAGAAAGAACCCTTTTTGTTAAATGGTGTAAATCCGTTCAGTAGTTGCTGAGAAAATCAAAAGTAAAAACACATATATATCTGGGCGGAGCCTAACCACACATGTCATTGTGAGATCTGATTGGCTGTCAGCACTTCATCCTGGAATTGCTGGCAGCCATCTTGGGACCAATATAAATGATAGTACCCCATTGAAATGCATTGTAGTGAATCAAAGATTTTGAGGGTTACCAAAAGGAGAACTATAAAGGGTGATAACAGACTTTAGTTACATTAGAATTCATTTGTTGATGGTACCATACTAATTTCAGGAATTGTGGTGTGTTCTAAGGTGATTTTACCCTGTGAAAAACCTTCTGCTGGGATATCATGAATCATGTTTGAGAGAAAACTATTTTCACATGCTTGTCCCATACAGTTTTGGAAGGTGCTCCAGAAGCTAAAATGAGAGCATATTTTCTGTAAATTCACATTATCTTTCTCAGTCATGTGAGAATGAAGTCTGACATTCTCAGTAAAACATGTACATCCAACAATGGCAGAGACTGTCAGTTGATTCCTTTGTGTTCTACTGCAGCTTCCCAGAGTGTTCTAAAGAACAACTAGAGTGCTAACAGCCTTACTTATGACAAAAGTATGGCACACCTGAAGCCATCTTGATTGGAATAAACTGGTAACACTTAAAACATTTAATTTAAAAAGGAACAAAATGATGGGGTTCATTTTGCCATAGAAATTATGGTTAGTGCTGTAGAAAGAAAAATTAGGACATGTTTCAAGTGTGATCTCAAATATCTTCCTGTTATATTTCAACAGGAGCAGCCTGTCAGTTGATGCCTTTGTGTTCTACTGCAGCTTCCCAGAGTGTTCTAAAGAACAACTAGAGTGCTAACAGCCTTACTTATGACAAAAGTATGGCACACCTGAAGCCATCTTGATTGGAATAAACTGGTAACACTTAAAACATTTAATTTAAAAAGGAACAAAATGAGGGGGTTCATTTTGCCATAGAAATTATGGTTAGTGCTGCAAAAAGAAAATTTAGGGCATGTTTTAAGTGAGATCTCAAATCCTCTTCTATTTCATTAGAAAATTCTGACATGCAGACTGAAACAATCACTTTCAATACCAGCAGTAGACTTCCAGTTAAACTGCTACTTGCTCAGTTACGAGAAATGGTCCTTGGTAAGTTTAGTTTCTCCAATGTTAAGGTTTGCTCATTAGTGCATTCTTCTACTGCTACATCGAGGCCTTCTCCCACCTGTCTGGTGGGGAGGATAAGCTAGACAACCTTGAGCAGTAGATAGCTTGGCCAGGCTGTGGAATCGAAACTTATGCTCTGTACCCCCATTGTATTGCGACAGCTACCAGTGTTTTTCCATGATAGGCGGGTCTTCGTGGGCTCTGCAACCTACTTAATGTATCTTTATGCTTGTTAGAGTCAGTCCCTCAACAGCCATCAGTAGAGGCTGGTCAGATTGGACTCCACTGCAGTGTATCTTGTGAATAAACTAGTTTGCTTGCATTCTCTACTGCGTCATTGACTCTTCATTGAATGGAAGGCTAGCGGAGGTCTAGAGTGACCCGAGTGACCCTAAACGGGACATTTCCTTCAGGAGATAGAGTGGCGGAATTGGAAGATAAAAGCGATACGCGAGAGGAAGAGTCGGAGGCCATGAGGCAAGAGATCATTCGCCTATAAGAACACCATATCGATCTACAATCACACCTGGAGGACCTCGAAAACCGATCCCGCAGGAACAACATCCGCATCCGGGGAGTGGCGTCGAAGGCAAAAGGAAACGATCCCGCCGGATTTGTGAAAGACCTTTTTAATCACGTACTTGGCAACCCGCAGGACACAGCTCTTAAGTTGGACAGAGTACACAGAGTTGGCGCACCACGCTCAGACAAGGCCCTGCCGGCAGACATTTTAGTCTGCATGCATGATTTTCGAACTAAGGAAGAAATATTACGTAAGGCACGGGCAATGCACCCCATCTCATTCCGAGATCAGACCCCTACTTTATTTCAAGACCTATCCGCCTTAACTTTGCAAAAACGCAAAGATTTTCACCCAGTGATCGCCCATTTGCGTAATCAGAACATTGCTTACTCTTGGGGTCACCCCTTTCGGATCATCTTCCGTTGGGAGGGAAGACTCCGGCAGCTGATCTCACTGAAGGAAGCATGCCAGTTGTTGGGTCTGGATCTGCCGGGAGAACATGGAGATGGAGATCGAGGATCCCCAGCACGAGAGGAGCAACAGCCCCGCTGGCAGAGACAGGGTAGACGCTGCAACTTGAGGAAACCAGATTCAGCCAAAATTGCGAGAGGACAGCAAGCAGCCCTAGAAACCATACCGCCTGCATTGGCGAGAGCTGAGGGCACCTGAGCACTCGTGGGGGACCCCCATGGCTTCGACTGCGGTGGGCGGCGTGGGGGGGAGGCGGCGGGAACTTGGCCACAATATGGACCCCATATTTTCTTATGAATGGCCCAGAGAGGTCATTGGACTGACGGCAGACTTCATGCTGGGTAAACTTGTTCTTGTTCTTATGGGGACTTTGTTCTTATGTTTTGTATTCTTGTTCTTCATATGTTTTGGGGACAATGTTTGGGACCTCCGTTCACCCTGGCACACTTCCACCCAACTTACTGCACGCACACTTGGGATCATGAAAGAGATGGACGGGGCACACTGGAGGCTGGAGGAATGGGAGGATGCGGCAGGGGGGCAGGCTTTACCTTCACTTATGCAGTCCTCTAAACTTAAAATCCTCTCCCTTAATGTGAGAGGTCTTAATAATCTGAATAAACACCGGGCCGTGCTATCTTACTTGGAACAGACGCAAGCAGATATTTGTCTGTTGCAAGAAACCCCTCTCCTGGCCAGGGACTGTCATAGGCTCAAAGCGAGAGCATTCCCCACCCAGATGTTTTCTTCTAATCTAACTAAAAGGGCAGGGGTAGCTATCTTAGTATCTCGGGCTTTTAAGGGTAGAGTGGGCCAAAAAGAAGCGGAGATCAGGGGTAGATTGCTTACTTATCGCTTTGCAATTGGAGGTCAGGGATTAATAGTAGGCACAATTTATGCTCTGAATGAAGGGCAAGAAAGTTTCTTACACGACGCGCTTACAGAGGTCTTAGCCACAGACGAACGATGCATTCTACTAGGGGGAGGCCTCAACTTAGTTTTTGACAATATGGCGGACAGGTCTGCGCAACGGCATGGGCAAGTAGGCGCGTTGTCCAAGGAAGGGCTATCTCGACTGCAGAACCTAGGCCTGGTTGACCCCTGGAGGGCATCTCACCCACAAGCAAGGTAATACTCTTACTACTCCAATGCACATAAAACTTATGCCAGATTAGATTACTTACTGGGCACTAGGGACATATACACCTCAGCGACAAACACTGAAATACTCACAGCTTCGCTCTCCGATCATGCAGCGGTGGTTACGGACACTTCACTCCCTCCCCAGACGGTGCCCCGTAGACAGTGGAGGCTTAGAGACACACTACTTCAGCGTCCAGAGGTCTTAGAGCAAATAAAAAGAACTATAGAGGACTACCTATCCCACAACGATATTCCAGAGACTGATATAGCCACGTTGTGGGGAGCTTTTAAAACAGTGGTACACGGCGCTTTCATACCGATCTCGGTGGCGGACAATAGGCTGCGGAAGGAAAAAAGAGACAGCTTGTCCCTACATGTCAGGGAACTAGAAAGTATACACAAGAGGACTGGGGAGCCCAGCGTGTGGCGACAACTATCGGCAGCTCGCACCCAATCAGCGGCATTAGACCTGGACAAAGCGGACTACGCCGCTTTTCGACTGCGACACTCTTTTTATGTGGGGGGGGACAAATGTGGGCGACTACTGGCAAATAGTCTTCGAGAGAACCGGCAACAGCAGAGTATCCACACAATCGTGGACTTAAAGGGAGAACCGGTGTCGGACGGCGCTGTGATAGCCGAGACGTTCAGAGATTTCTACGAGCGGCTCTATTCGAGACAAATGCTAAACGATGTAGACAGCACTAACTATCTTCTAGACGTACAAACACCCAGACTGTCCCCGGACCAGGCCACGCTCTTAGAAGAAGATATCCGGATTGAAGAAGTGATCTTGGCCATATCCCGATTGAAGTTGGCCAAATCACCCGGCGCAGATGGCTTTACCGCCGCTTTCTATAAAGCCTTCTGTCCAGAAATTGCCCCCATATTGACCAGGCTTTTCAAGTCCTTCGCAATCCCAGGCGCTATCCCGGCCTCCATGCTTGAGGCCGTAATAACAGTGATCCCCAAGCCAGGGAAAGATAAAACACACTGCAGTGCCTATCGACCCATTTCCTTGCTAAACATAGACCTAAAACTGTACACAGGCATATTAGCTAAGAGGCTAGGTCAGTTCAGGGCAGCCCTGATTGAGCCTGACCAGGCAGGTTTTATCCCCCAGAGACAGACTAGCGACAACACCAGGACGGTATTACACATAGTGGATAAGGCATCCAGATTCCCAGACAGCTACATGATGATGGCAATAGACGCCGAAAAGGTGTTTGACAGGGTGCACTGGCCCTATCTGGAGTAGGCTTTGCCTCATTTTGGGCTTGGGGAACGATTTTGCACCCAGGTTGTAAATTGTTATCGCCTTCCCACAGCTACGGTGAGAGTCAACAGCCACAGATCAACTCCACTCCAGATAGCCCAGGGCACAAGGCAGGGGTGTCCGTTGTCGCCCATGCTATTTGCATTATACATGGAGCCGCTGGCACACAGGGTGAGGACGCACCCACAGATATTGGGAGTTCCTTTTGGGGGGGGGACCACATTATAAGCCTCTACGCAGATGATGTTTTAGTGACTCTCAAGGAACCAGACACATCTCTGGGGGTATTTCTACAGGAATTGGACGACTTTGGCAGGGCTTCGGGGTTCAAAGCAAACATGGAGAAATCGGTAGCCCTTAATCTCTCTCTCCCCCTGCAAACAGTAGAATGACTTAAAAGAAAACACCCATTCCAATGGTCTCAGGACACAATTTCCTACCTAGGAATTCAAATAGCTGCCTCTACGCACGCTACTGCCGTAACTAACTACACCAAATTACTCAGGCAAGTACGTTCTGACATACTTCGGAGCAAACCCCACCCGATCTTCTGGTTGGGAAGAATAGCTGCTATCAAAATGACGGTCCTCCCCAAGATACTTTACTTGTTCCAGACACTTCCGCTGCGTCCGCCCTTGGGCATGATCCCTAAACTACAAAGGGAGATCATGCAATATGTATGGCAGGGTCGTATACCCAGGATGAAAAGGAGCCTTAGTGTCTTACCCCCAGCTGAGGGTGGGCTGGGAATTCCCGATCTACAGCTGTACTATCAAGCGGCACGGCTGAGGCACTTAGTGGAATGGAACCGAACAGAATCAGGGAAACATTGGCTGTTTCAGGACAGAGCAGTAGCGGGCACATCACTGATGAAAATTCCCTTTTTAAAGAAAGCCCATAGACCTCAGAGCCTCTATGTTTCGGATATCACACGGACAACAATGATGACATGGGACCAGACTAATATTAAACACAATCTCATGACCTTCCCGTCACCACTAACCCCACTGTTAGACAACCCAGACTTTGAGCCAGGAATGGGGGAGACAAGATTTATGGCGTGGCGTCAATCCCAGTGCCGTTCTATGGGCCACTTTTTTGATATCGAGGGGGCACTTTCGTTTCCACAAATCAAGGCTGACTTTGGCATTCAAGAAACAGAGCGCTTATAGTATGGGAAGCATACAAGGTGGTGCTGAAAGGGCACGCCCTGGCGCTAAAAGTGGGATATATCAGGAAACAAAACCAGCAACTATCGTGCCTGGTGAGTGAACTCCAGCAGCTGGAGGCGGAAAATACCACCTCGCCCAGTGAGACCAAGACACACCACTTAACCATTAAACAGCTAGAATATAAAACACTGGCGAGAGAGAGGACCCGGGATAGGCTGTTACAAACACAACATAAGGTATATGAGTTGGGAGACAGAGCCGGGAAAATGCTTGCTTGGCTGGAGAGGAGGGAACAGGGGGAGCGTTGGGTACCCAAACTGTCCATCATTGGGGCAGAGCCAATTTCAGATCCAGATGAGATAGCAGAAGCATTTGCTGGTCATCTAGAGGCGGTTTACACCTCCTCCACTACATATACAGCTGAAGACTCCAGACAATTGTTAGCAGACACGTGCCTCCCGACTTTATCGGACGATGACAGAAATGTGCTAGAGGCAGATCTCACTGACGAGGAAATTTGCAAAGCCTTATACAGTATTCAATCAGGGAAGGCAATGGGACCCAATGGCGTCCCTATTGAATTCCTTAAATCTACGGCCCTGCGGGTAGCACCTCACCTTAGAAACATGTACAATGAAAGCTTTGAGAAAGGAATCCTGCCGGAGGACCAACGCCTAGCTTCCATTGTGGTCATCCGAAAGCCGGGGAAGCCTGCAGATAGTTGCGGTTTATATAGACCAATTTCGTTAATTAATGTTGAGGCCAAGGTTCTGGCGAAACTTCTGGCTTCTCGCCTGGTGTCAATCATCCCATCCTTAGTTCATGCTGATCAATCGGGCTTTATGCCGGGGCACAGCACAGCACTGAATATCCATTGCATTCATAATGTCTTGGGACGTAGACATTGTATAGCTGAAGATGCAGTGGTGCTCTCCCTTGATGCCTCCATGGCATTCGATTCGATCGAATGGCCCTATCTTTTCGAGGTGTTGAGACACCTGGGGTTCGGCCCGCGATTTCAGGGATAGGTTAGACTACTTTACACGGAACTGAGGGGCCAAGTCCGGGTTAACAACCGCACGTCCCGGATATTTAAATTAGGTAGAGGCACCAGACAGGGGTGCCCCCTATCCCCCTGCTTTTCTCCTTGATGCCACTGGCGTCGTGGGTGAGAGAAGATGTTGTACTAAGGGGGCTGAAATGGGCGGCAGGAAACGAAGATAGAATATCGCTGTATGCAGACGATATTTTGATATATCTAGCGTCCCCCTATGCGTCAATACATAGACTTTTGACTTTTGAACATTTTTACGAATTTTGGCAAGTATGCAGGCTATGCAATCAATTGGGCTAAATCAGTGCTATTTGTTCTTCGAGGTCCAATTCCCAGGCTTCCCTCAGGATGCCAGATTGAGGTAGCTGTTGAGGGATTTCGCTACCTTGGAGTGTTTATTACCCCAGACTCCCAACTTTTCTATGTGAAAAATCTAGCTGCCCCTTTAGATAGACTCCGTAATGATGTTAAACACTGGAAAACGTTGCCACTTTCGCTATTAGGCCGAGCTGCCCTGTTTAAGATGCTGGCTCTCCCGCGATTTTTATACATCCTTCAAAACTGCCCTTACAAGATTCCAGACTCTTATTTTAAAAGTATTGAAAGTGAGGTCCGCTCACTACTGTGGAGTGGAGGTGCGCCTCGCATAGCATTGCACAAACTGACTAAGGGGTGGTACGATGGGGGGATATACGGCTCTACTATTGGGCCTCGCAATTAGTTGCAATAAATCAATGGTTGTACCGGTCCCCGACAGATCCTGCGTACATGTTAGAAAGATATCAGATGGGGCGGGAGGGGTGTTTGGGAGCCCTTTACACAAAACTTCGGAAAGGGAGATATCTAGGCCCCATGGCACAGACAGTGGAAATTTGGCATCAGGCAACTAAACGTCTAGGTTGGGCTGGAGTGTTAACTCAGGCCACACCCCTGTGATCCTCTCAAAAATTGGGGCTCCTATGTCATCAAAGGGGCTTTGACAAGTGGGATATGATCGGACTCTCCAATATAGGTCACCTAGTAAAACAAGGCAAACTCCTTACCTTTAATGAATTACAGGAAAAATACGAACTGGCAGAAAGAGAGATTTTCCGTTACGTACAGATCCGCCATGCACTTACACTAGCACTTCCAGATATGGGTGACTTGCCGGAGTCATCCCCCTTGGAAGACCGGCTGCTGTCTGAACCTCTCCCGGACAAAGCCATCTCACTAACATATCGCAAATTATGCAATAACATGCCAGATCCTTTTCGAGCTCTCAGAGAGAGGTGGTAATCCGATATAGGAGACATCGATGACGAAGGCTGGCAAACAGCCCTGATGTCCCCAAGAGAAGCAGCTATTAATCTTCGTTACCGTCTGATCCAATTGAAAATCCTGCATAGAACATATCTAACAGGGATGACCTTAGTGAAAATGGGGACTAGGCAGGACACACTATGTCTGCGCGGATGTCACCAGGAAGCCACCTTCTATCATATTATATGGGATTGTCCGCAAATAAGACCTATATGGGAAAGTGCCACAACACACATGCAAGATGCTATAGGGAAACCAGTAACCCTGACACCACCACTAGGGCTCCTTAATATTTGGGAAGCAACCGATTTCACAGAAATGGAACAACAACTAGCCACCCTAAGTTACACCCTAGTAAAAAGAGCAATTGCAATGAAATGGGGGGCAGTGGAACGACCTTCGATCAAGGCTTGGGCAGCTGAACTTGACAAATGTATGATTGCAGAAAAAGACGTATATAAATCTAGAGGATGTCCCAAGAAATAGGACAAAAAATGGAGCAGGTGGAATACACAGAGAGGGGGCCTATGTATATCCCCGACAGTGGAGATGGCAATGGCAAGAAATATTAGACATTCAACGGAAATGATTGAGTGATTTACTAGATATTGTTATGCTATAAGGGCATGATGTAACTTGATTGATATATATGCATACCAATGTTGTGATTATTTGAAGTTTTGAAAAGTAATAAAGAAATCTTAAAAAAAAAAAGAAACAGAGCGCTTAAGGTACTTACAACTCAGGCACTGGGTTTTGCAGCCACATAATAGAGCCGCAGCCAGTTGGCATCTCACCGCCTATGAAAAATGGCTTTTGTCAAAATCCTCAGATAAGGGAATAATCTCCGATCTCTATAAAATGCTGAATAAGCGCAACACACATACACATAATGCAGGACGGGGCAGATGGGAACGAGACTTAGGGAGACCCCTTAGCAACAAGGAGTGGGAAGGTATATGTTATAGAGCTCGACACACGGCCAGTAACATGGCCTTGACAGAAACACTTACAAAAGTGGGTAAACAGCCCTTACTACGAATCTGCCACCCCGCATGTTGGTACAACGCGGTCGTTACAACGACCGCGTTGTAACAACGCATACCATTACCCCGCAAGGCGTTACAACGACTTTCGGAGGGGGGAGAAGGTGTTGGATTTAAAATCCAACACCTTCCCTACTGTCCGCACAGACTGGAGTTGGAATAGTAAATTATACTATTCCAACATCCAGCGCCTCCCTCCGCAAGTCGTTGTTACAACTTGCGGGGTAATGGTATGCGTTGTTGCAATGCAGTCGTTGTAACGACCGCTTTGTAACAACATGCGGGGTGACGGCAAGCGGAATAAAGAGGCATATTCACAAAAGTGATCACCTACTGGTACTATACTCCGGAGAGAGTACACAAGATCAACCCATCCACTGGCGCAGCCTGTTGGAGAAACTGCGGTGAGATAGGCACATTGATACATCTCTTGTGGGATTGCCCCCAGATCCGAAACTACTGGGTCCAAATACTGGACAAAATCGACAAACATCTAGAGACTCAATTACTTCGATTTCCAGCTCACATTCTGTTAGGAGTCCCAGATCCATTGACGTACCCACTGAAATCCAGGATGGGCCGCCTGATAGGGTTAGCGTTGGGAACCGCTATGCAGAACATCTTGGCACATTGGGGAACCCAGCAAACCCCCACACATACAAGCTGGCTGTCCCGCTTATGGCACATCCTGGGAATGGAAAAAATAACACTCACAGTTGCCAGGAAGGGCGCAGATTTCCGAAAAGTCTGGCTCCCCTTTTTATCCCTGTTGACGCATGAGTTCCGCGAGCTTACGTGTCCTAGATTCTTACGCCTATTACGGTTGCCAGAGGACGCAGTACCTCCCGCCCCGGAATAACTTGGGTGTATAGAGGTTTAAGATGTGTTGAGCCTAATGCAGGGTTGAATGGAGGATGGGTGGGAGAGATAGTGGGGGAGTGTTATGTTCTTTTACTGTACATACATGGCTTGCTTGACTGTACACTTGGGCTTTGCATAGCCCATAATTGCATTTTACTGCCAGCTGGCAGTCTTTTGAGCACTGTTTACTCTTGTTATCTTTTGTTTGTTTTGGAAAGCAACAATACAACAGAATTAAACCATAAAATATGAAAAATATTTTTTTAAGAGTGGGATGTAGGGATCTTGGGGTAATCGATGGGGAATGTATTAATACTCGGGTATCATATAAATGTAAAATTATTAAAATTGCAAGGCATGATCGTTTAAATATGAAAAATAATTTTGTAGGAGATGGATGTAAGGAATCTATGGGTAATGGGTGGGGAAGTGTATTAATGTTAAGGCATGAATTAAAATGTATTTGTATTAATAATTTAATTTATAATGATTAAAATTACAATGCTTGTTTGTTTAAAATATGCAAAATAATTTTTAGGAGCGGGGCGTTAAGGGTCTATAGTAGTGGGTTGGAGAAGTGCAGTAATACTCAGCCATGAATTAAGATACATGGGTATTAATGTTTAAAAAATATTATTTTGTTAAAAATGTAATGCAAAAATGGTAAAATAAAACAATAAATTTCAATAATTAATTAGTAACTAAATATAAATTAGGAAATATAAAACAAATCATTAATGTAATATGAATAATAATAATAATAAAAATGAATTAGTAAATGTACACAAGACAAATAATCATACAATAATTTTTCAATAGATGCAATAATTCTTTTTACATTTTAATAAATGTGTATTTTTAAAAAATATCTTAAATTCAGAAAACGTATAAACATATATTAAAAATCCTAATATTTAGACAAGAAATAAAAAAATATTTCTCACAGTTTCCCATTCATTTCTACGGGTGAAATTGTCCTCTTTTAATTTTTACTTTTCAGGTTGACATACTTGGTCTTGCGTCTGTTTCTATAGTTGGTGGAGCATGGCAGTCAAGATCAGGAGCATGGAGGATCTGCTGTCAGGTAAGAAGAATCTAATTTACTTAAACCAACATCTAGGGTAAGAAATTTATTATAATGAGAAAGACATGGAGGATATTAGCTGTTAAATATAATGTTGTATGTGTTATGACCTTCAACCAATTTGGGTTCAAATGTGTACATAGGGTCGGTGGTTTATAAAAAAAAGATTTTACCTTTTTAAAAAAAAAAAGACTCATTATCTTTTTTTATACCAAAAAAACCCCATCTTTTTTTACTGTTTTTTTATCGGGATACAATTTTTTAAATAGAAGATACCTAATATGAAGAAAGAATACAGAATTGCTAGTTTGCATTACTCCTATTTTAAAAGGAATACCTTTTTATTAATAAAGAAATTAAACATTTCAGGATTTATGGACATTAGAATACATTTTATATAGAGACGTCATGGAACAAAAAAGATGGCATCCTGGATTTAATCATGCACTTTTTTTTTAAATTGTTCTGTTTAGAATGGTATGAATGAAGAAGAAGTTGCACAGGTGAAGGATTATAAAAAAAATTGTTTTTAACAATTATTCGGGTTATGGATTGTGGTACACTGTTATAGATTGTTAAATTACCTGAGACTCTTTGTGAGAGGATCCTTATGTAATCACATAGGCCCAGATTTACTCAGATTTGATGCAACGCAATTCAGCAAGACAACTTGGTGTGCTGTGTCAAATGAAGAGAGCAGAAATGCGCCAAATTTACTAAGATGTGACACTTTCCTGCTCTCTGTCGCTGCACTGGCGCACTGAGTGCTGCCTAGTACCAACGTAGACACCCTTGCACCATGTTGCAGGGGTGCCTGCGTTACAAGCAGGATTGTTTTTGTGCAGCAAGGGACACCTTCCTGCATAAAAACAATCCTCAAACGCATTATGCAGCACATGTAGAAAGAGGAAATAATGAGGAGAAATAAACACATTTCTCCTCGCTGTGCAACTGCTGGAAGAATTAATATTCTTAGTAAATCTGGGAATGCACCAAAATCCATGGGTGGATGCGTGGGAATGCCCAGACTCCATTCATGGAACGTCTTCCCAAAGCAGAGTTACTCAAGGCAGAGACTTCCGGTGCCTTGTGTTACTCTAAATTTACTAAGCCACACAGAACCATGCAAGTTGACTTTGCATGGCTTAGTAAATCTGACTTAAGTGCTTGCATTGCCTTGTTTCACCTTATGTGGCGCAATAGCAACGCAAGCCCTTATTTGGACCCAAGAGTTGAAGGAAGAAGAGATCACCAGGTAGGAAAAAATAATATTATTAAATTTAAAACAATTATGAAAAATGCCAATTGAATTTAGGACATTTGGCAAAACAGTAATGCTTTAATTTATTAGTGTTGTTAATAATGTAAGATAGATGCAATATTGTCAAGGTAGTCTGAAGTTTCCAGTATTCAAAACCTTTGGATTTTGGTCAGTAGTCCTTCGGACATTTCTTTTTTTCTTTTTGAAATTCAAGGATTCAGACTACGGGTCAATGATTGCGCCTCTTTTATGTTCTGAAAACTTTGTTCTTTCTTTTAAAATTTCTAGGAATAGTAAATAGTAAATCTGCCCCCTTCATTGTCTAGCACCTTCCCCGAGTTTGTCCTGACTGGAGTTTGGAATAGTAACTATGCTCCCTCCAGTGTCCAAGCATCTTCCTCGAGTTTGTCCTGACTGGAGTTTGGAATAGTAAATCTGCCCCCTTCATTGTTGAGCACATCACAGAGTAGGCCCTGACTGGAATTTGGGATAGTAAATCCCTTTCAGTGTCCAGCACCTCCCTAAACCATAATATACTTAGTAATGTATGAATACATATTTTGGTCACAAAAATTAATATGAATCTTGCTTCAATTATGATTGTGTTATTACATCAGAGAATTTTAGTGTTATGTAAATACCTTTGCAACTGCAGCAATCACCCATGCACTTTTGAAGTATGATGAAAATGTTTTGAGACATTTGAAAAACAATACGTTTTACCCTGTGTTTGGACATTACAAACAAAGCTACGCATAAACAATTTGTCACATCAAAAATTTTAACATAGCCATGACTTAAAGCTTTAATTACAAAGATGACTTGATAAATGTTACGATCTGTTCATAGATAAATAGCGGTGATGAGGGAAGCAGCAGTAACACACACTTTTCCAGAAACACTAGAGAGATATTGGAAGAACATGATTCAATATGGCTGTAATTACTTAGAACGGCTAGTAATAGCTGGTAGTGCATTTTTGTGCAATTCTGCTCCTCAGAAACTCTAATTAGCAGATTCTGTTTGGTTTGAGAAGGCTGTATGTAGTCCAATTTTACAATTACAGGAAATAATTAGCTTTCTCGTGCCATTAGTATTCTTGTTTATATTTAGGCCTTCTAGCAAAATCTTTTCTCACACAAGTCCATAGACAAACCTTTTAGCAGAAGAGACACTGCTTTCATCAATTTTCACATAATGTGACCCTTCCAAGTCAGTCAGTCAAAAACTTTATTTCGGTTAA